>SNQJ01S0145293.1:0-24115 GCA_010110895.2 Picea sitchensis | reverse complement strand
GCATATTACCCACCTATATAGCACCTCTGAGCAATGTTGTAAACCGTGACAGCGTACCTAGATATTTTGGGTATGCCTTGGTCACTACGTACCTCCTGAAGGGGATACTTATTGTACAAGAAGAAAAAGATAAAATCACAACGTTGAAGTTTAGTGACTTCAACCTGGGAGATCGCAAATTCTACAACATGTTAGCCCCGAATAAGTACTTGAATAAAACTAAAGGGAAGAATTCAAAGATTGTCCCGCAGTCATGGACCCAAAACCTCGTGTAGTCCACCCTACTGAACGTTATGAAGATTCCACATTTCAAATGACACCAGGAGGTGAATGGATGTGTCAAATTGTTGTTGTCTTGTTACCATGGAAGTTATCTATGGATAAATTTTTGCATAACAGTGGATTCGACGTTGATAAATTGGATCATTTGGCTTAGTATGCAAGGACCCGACCCATAGGATTTCTATCCTAGAAAATCCATGGACCAAGCTCTCGCCCAAAGGATCAAAGATACTTATGGTGATGTCGAGAAAGGAATGTGAGGATACAAGGTAGATTCTATCCAGAGTGGCGTAGTGTGCTTCACCTGTCAGATGATTGCAGGGAAGTTAGTATGCAAGAATAGACCCACCCAAGTTTATGGTTTTGTAGTAGACCTCGCAGGGAAGTGCACGGAGGGCCTACAAATGAATTGGGTGAAGTACCTGGTAAACCATTAGACCTTGACTGCAGAGAAGCGCAATATCAAGGGTACAAATTCCACTTTAGCTGGCTATTGATCCTGATTGCTTTCATTTCCTGGGAGATGCCGGAAGGTGCGACCTTCCCGGACATAGATCCCTTTGAACCATTGGCTACGAAGTTCAACACACTATGGTATTCAAGCGACATGAAAAAACAATGGTAGTCCAATGTTGTGTTTCACAAATACTACAACAAGTTGAAGGTAGCCATATAGTCCTAGCTTCACATGATGCTGAATACTTTACACAATTTCTAGCCTTTGATGAAGTTCAACGTAGACTGCCATTTCATTTATATCACTGTGCGCGCTGATGAGCAGAAGGATAAACTTCAGTCCTAATACAAGATAATAGAGGAGGACTTGGAGGATATCACCAAGGACTGGTCGGTGGACCTCCTCATTCTAGAAAACCCTGCAGAGATATCTGATATAGACAATCCAGAAACTGCGCAGGATACACCCAGACCTAGCAGGATGAAGAAAATTGAAGAGGTTCAAGATTTAAACAGTGCATCTGTGAAGACTGCTTCCATCTCACCAGAGAAAGACGGTGATGGTGGAGAGATAGATGGCCCTAAATTTGAACAGAAGAAAAGAGAGGTTACACCGCCTAGAGATGAGGAGGACCCCTCTAAGAAAAGGAAGGATTCCCCCCCGAAGCCTTCCTCCTAGAATAAATAGAAATATTCTCTGACAAAAATGCCGACTATCCTCACCTCAGATGACTTTGATTTCATTATAGAGGCCCTGAATGATGCTTCGTTGGAGATAGAAGAAAAACAAGAGGCTAAGTAGGAAGCAATGTACAACAGAATCGAGATTGAACTCCAAGGAGTGTAGCAAGCACTACAGTCTAGCCGCGCAGTCTCTACTGCACCTCTATTAGTAGGAACACCAGAACTGGGAGATGAGCCAGCTCAAATCCACCGAATCACTGAGGCAGTTGAAGCTCACCTTCGATGAGCACAGGAATAAACAATGCAAGCCACCCATGCTTTGACACAAGTACAAGGAGTCCCTGTAGAGAAACGTAGTACTAGAGAACGAGAGAAGCTTGCACTCCAGGAAAATTTTGACAAAGAAAAATCCCAATTGCAAAAAGAAAAGGAACAGTTTCTCACAGAGAAACTCGAAGTAAAAGAAATGGCCAACAGAGCACTTCTCTATGTGACAGTCGTATAAGTAAAGGTGAAAGAAAGAATTCCACAACAAATAGTACAACTTGAACAAGTGATCCAGTAGCTATAAAAATGCATAGCATATTTGGAGCTACACGCAATACCTGAGACCCCTCAAGATGTAAGAGATCAAAGGGAAGAAACTGCCAGGAGCGCAGTTGAGATGATGAAGGCTCTTGCTGGGGAGTGCAAGTAGCTAAGTAACCACAGTGCCCAAACGTATGAGAATCTCGCTGAGAACACGGAATTACAGGCACTGGAGTCACAACTCCAAGATGCAAAGCAACACATAGAGATACTAAAGATGTAGCTGAAGGCCCTATCAGCTATAAAAAGAATGAAGTGGTCTCAAGAGCAGTGATCCGTCCAACAACAGATCCATATGATTCAAAGAAAAGTTATAGAAGTAACTCAATGACTCCAACTTGTGCAAGATAAAGCCTATCAGTTGTTCATAGAGGTCAAGAGCCAAGGATCAAAGCTATAACAGGTTGTTAATGCAACATAACAACGCCTAGAAGGGCCAGTGAACGACGTAGTAATCTAGGAGTTCATCGGGAAAGAGGTCGTAGCAAAGCAACAGGTCGAAGCAGCTCGAGCCAAGATCGAGGTGTTTGAGGCAGAACCAGTCAGACCAGAGTGACTCGGGATGAGTCATAAGTGAGTGTTGGGGGCCTCTTGGCCCTTGACAAAAATTTGGTTCATGTTGACCTATTTTGGACTTCGACAGCCCATCGAAGGAGGAACGCAAGATGAAGCAGAGATAGCGGGATATCAACCCCTTTTTGGGTCCTTTTTGAGATGTGGGAATATGTAATGGGAATGGGATGTCATCCCATGGGTTTACCCATGTTTAGGCCTATTTTGTAATATATAAATAGGTGCTTAGGCTAGATAGAAGTAGTCATGCATCTATGTGATGTTAGTAGGAAAGTAGGCTAAGTGCCAAGATTTGGATCTGTGTGATCAGGATTTGTAAGGATTTTTGCATAGTGTGTGAAACTTGTAGAGTTAAGTGAAAGTCATTGTAGCAATACTGTGGAAGGATTAGTGTTGGAATGCAAGGAAGAAGGATCTAGCGAGCTGCACAAATATTTTGTCCTATGATGAGTAAGGGTTTTAAGGCTCTGTTCTTGTAACCAATTGACTGAAGGCAATAAAGAAGAATATTTGGTGGACGTAGCCCCAGGGTGGGGGTGAACCACATAAATACTGTGTTGTTATACTTTGTTCTTATCTTAATGTGTTTATGGATCTCTAGCTAAGTGCTTTGATATAGATAGATAGATCTACTTATGCTTTGTGCTATGAATGTTAGATCTGACTTCTATGAATGTGCTTAGTGCTTTCTTCTGCTAGATCTGATCTATCTGTTTGTGCTGAGTGCTTAATTACATTAGATCAGTGTGAATGATGTGATGCTTTGTTCTATTTGCGCAGTAGTTATTGGTTGAATATTGATGAACTATTCATGCTAAGTGCTCTGTTAAGTATTATAATCACAGATCTTTGTCCCAGCTAATGTTGCAGACACTTGAGTCCTGCAACCACCCTTTCCTCTAACTTGGGTGAGAATTCATCTTCTTTGTAGGTGTTGCCAAAAGGGTCAGTATTTAGGGTTTTGTTGGTGCACTGTTGTAGCATTGAACCCTGGGTTTTCCCCTGTGCCAACAATGTGATTTAAAAATTTCCGAAGCCATAGGCTTGAAGTCCCAGGTAAGCACCTATCAATCTAGCACTTGGCCACAACCCGTGGTATCATGGGTTAGGGGATAAGAGAAAGGATCTAGTGCCTGAAAAGTGTTACAGAGTAGAGAAAATCTTAGAAAGACAAGACCCATAGAGATTCTGGATTGATCGAGAATCGCAAATGAAAGTTTTCTTGAACCAAATTGGCTTATGAATACTATGGAATTTGTTAAGGACTGATGGCCTGACAAATTTTGGTTGAATGCACATTATGGTTGCAGAGTCAACGATTGTCAGAATCGAACCGAACTATTGTAGAGATCAAAAAATGGAGGAGGCACAGAATGCTTCCAGTTCAGAGAATGAAGCTAGAGGAATGGATGTCCATTTGGGAGTGGAAGGATCAAAATCCAATGGGAATGGAGAAGAGATAGATAAGGATCAAAACATGATGAAAATTATTGGAATATTGCAAAAAGATGTCTAGGCTCACCGAGCAGATAACAAAAAGATCATGAAATTCAGGGATCAACAGGGAGAATTCAACCTAAAATTGATGCGGATCCTGGAAAGGATAGAAAGGAAATTGGATAAGGAGAGTGACTCCAGTAAATTAGAAAGTCACAGGTCCATTTATGGGAAGAGGAAACGAAGGAGTCTTGGTAGACACCATCATCATTCCCAAGGAAACTCCAAGAGGAGGGAACACAGTAGTTCAAACCCATCTCCAACCAGAAAACACAAGAGATCTAGAGTGGATGAACTGAAGGTTGAAATCAACAAGATTAAGCCTCCGATGTTTGATGGAGAGCACAAGAAGGAGGAAGATTCTGAGACATGGCTTCTTGGCATTAGGAAATGTTTCCAACTGCAAAATTATTCCTCTCATGTAGAGGGAATAATTGCAATGTATCAACTGAAAGGAAAGGCATCCATTTGGTGGGATCAAATTGTGCAGGTGAAACACATTAAAGAGAAAAATTTTACTTGGGAGGAATTCAAGAATTATTTCGAAAAGAAATACTTGACTAAGAGATACTATGATATAAATATGAAAGAGTTCTTTGAACTCAAGTTGGGTAGCATTTCCATTGATGAATATGAGCGAAGGTTTTTAGAATCGTCGCCATTGCCCCCAACCATGCGATAATATAGGGGAACAATGAAAGAAGACATTCAGCCCCGCCGTCCAAAAAGATTTTGTTTTACTTTGTTTTTTCTTACAATGTAAGGGACCCTTTCATTGGTAAAAGGAAAGGAACAAAACAATTGGTTTCGCATGGCGTGGAAGGTGGATCCTATTGAAGATAGTTGACCGTGAAAGGGATATAATGAATGAAATGAAATATCAATTTATGTCGATCGCTCGGGGCCGGGTGGAAAATAGTAAGTTAGTGACTTGACCGTAAGGCCCGTAGACTATATATGTTCGTATAAGTCACAGTTACTCAACCAAAGCCTCTTCAGCCTCTGGGTGGAATCCCATTCCGACAACTACAAGGTTGTGGGGAAGGGACAGAAATAGAATAACAAACTTCATACTGTGAAATAACACATTTATAGAAGGACCTGGAGATTTTGGGTAATTAGTCATCTTTTGGGGAATCGAAAAGGAATCATCACTGTTGAATCCATTATCGTTCTGACAAAGGACAGACCAAAACTTTACATAGATCAGTTGGCTTTGGACCTGGAGGGTTCATAATATGGGAAGGAGTCTGAAGCATTGGAACAAATCTGGGAGTGGGATTCACACCCATAGAACATGGCTTTCAAGCCCAAGTAGAGTCCCCATTTTCTCAATCCCTCTTTTTTGGGAAAATAGAAACAAGGGGGATTTGCGGCCCCCTTAGATAACCTTAAGGGGGTTTACTTCCTGTGCATGATGGAAATAGGATGAGATAAAAAATGCCATCCCATCATTGAGGAAGGAAATTCAAGAGCTTTGGTGGGAGTAAACCCCACCCCGAAATGGCATGATCAGAGTCTTGTCCATTCAATGATGGGGCGTCATGGGATGGATCAAGGAACTATGGGCATCGACAGCATCTCCTGCTGATCCTGAGATGACCTCCAGACTAGGTCCTTTGTCAAATCTGCTCGCTCCCTAACACTCTCTATGTTCGTATAAGGGAAAACCTATTGAATGAATAAATAAAGAGAAATATCTTTCTATTAAGATGTGTCAAATCTTAAGAACTTCTAAGTTTTGGTTTGTCTAAATAGGATTCTTTATGCTTAGAACACAAACAAAATCTTTAATTGCGTATATGGAGGGGTAGAATGAACCACCCCACCCATTCTGATCAGAGCGTGAGAATTAGCAAATCAAATGGGTTCTCGGTCCCGGTTAGAACATCGCCTTTTCATGTCGAAGACACGGGTTCGATTCCCGTAGAGCATATAAGTCTAAAGGTGAACATCACATATCATCCCGGTATAATTGCTAAGTTACAGTCAGGATGAGAAGCACACGCTGGCTGTACCCACGTTTTCTCTATTCTCCCGGTTGGGTTTCTTATCTGTTCCAATTCCATCTTGCCTGTTAGGTTGGGAAATATAATGACGTAGGATGATGACGAAAGAAACACCCTTTTAAAATTCTTCCACTGATTGCAATGAATCTCCTTCTGTCACATGCTTTCTCTCTCTTCTGTCATGCATTTTCTCTCTTTCTTCTGTCAATTGAGAATAAAAAAGAAGTGGTATTTTTAAAGATCGATTTTGAGTGGGTGGTCCTCCCCCTATTGATTGTTTTCTATTTAAAAGGCCTGACCCCTTTCGAGAAGGCCGTACCCAGTGGGTCCAATAGAGATTAACTCTATCGCCCTACAAAATATTCATGACAATGGCAGGAATGGTAATAAACATAGTCCAGGCTCAGGACACAATTAGATATATCACTGGAAGAATCACCATACTGCATACCCATAAAGAGATGGAGTATTGTGAGAATAAGTCTATTGGTAGGGGATAGATCTGGGAAATTGGGAGGGAATTAAAGGTTTAGAGATGAGGATGGAACAAAATATTCCCTCATAAGGTATGTTCTCACCAAAGAGATGTGTGATGTCAATCCACCATGCACCTTATTTGTAAGGTTAAGGATCATCTTCAATGATTAGGTGATGTGGTTATAAGAAGTGGCGGTGGTGGTTACAGAGTCGTGCATAGAATTCTATGGCACAAGCAATTGCCCTTATGTAAAGAACATAATGAAGTCATAATGATGATTGGATATATAATATTGAAAGAGATGGAGGGATTCAAATATGCGGGTTGAGAAGAACCGAATGAAATGCATGAATCATCTGGATTTTGAATAGAATATATGGAGACAATAATAGATTGTTCGATCATGGATGATAGCTGGCATCGCACATAATACACATATAATTCGATATAAGAAGAAGGATAATTCCCCCCAACTGGTAGAAATAAAACCCCTCACTAAGTTCATTGATTATAAATTCCAAATTCTTTCTGAAAGCTTGCTTAATGGTGAGAGCTCGGCAGAAGAGCACTCTCCCTGGGAGCCCCTTTAGTTTTTGAAACCTCTAAAGGTAAATTTCCAAATGGTAATTGTTGAAGTACGTTCCTTTCATCAAGGATGATATTGCCAAAACTCAAAGGCATCTGAGTGGACTACCATCTTCCATCAGTGAAAAGATCCAGTATGATGATCCTAAAACCATGGAAGAAACTATAAGGAGAGAAAAATTATTATATGAGCAACAAAGTGAAAATCCTACTTTCCGGAAGGCTTGGGAAGAAAAGAAGAAATTCAATATATATTAGAGGAAGAAGGGAGCTAAGGCACCCTTTTTGAGAAACAATCCACAAGGACAACCATATTTTAGAGAGTCTAGGAAGGCTAAAGTAGGTAGGAAAATGCCAAAACAACCACCTATGCCATGTTGGGGTTGTAAGGGAAATCATAGGTATAGATATTTCCCCCACAGAAATGACAAAGTGATATTTGTCCACAATGTTCAACAGGAATAAATAGTGGAAGACATGGGTAGTAGAACACCAAGGATCTACGCATCCCTGGACAACAAGAAAGCATAATATCAGTCACACATGATTGAAGTTGAAGGTATGATCAATAACCATGCCTTTACTATTTTGATTGATTCAGGGGCTAGTCATAGTTATATAGATCCCAAGATGGTGTAAAGTTTGCAATTGCCAAGAAAAAAACATGGAAAATCTTGGTTAGTGCAGCTACCTACAGGAACCAAAAGAAAAGTTATTGAATTTGTTAAGTCTTGTCCAGTGGACATGAATGGACTGAGCACAAGGGTTGAATTGAACATCTTACCTTTAGGTTCCTATGACTGTATAATTGGGATGGATTGGTTGGAACAAAACCATGCCATCTTAGACTGTTGTAACAAGGCATTCACTTTCCTGGATGAGGAAGGAAATGGGAAGAAAATCCAAGAAATTCCTAGAGCATTTGTTATCAGAGAAATATTAGCGATGCAACTGAAGAAGTGCTACAGGAAAGGCTGTCAAATATTTGTAGCTCATATGGAAGAAGCACCTAAGGATAAGGTGTCGAATATTGAAGGCCATGTAGTATTAAAATAATTTGAAGATGTATTCCGGGAGGTACCAAGACTACCCCCGAAGAGAGATATTGATTTCTTTATAAACCTGATGCCTGGAGAAGCTCCAATGTCAAAACTCCTTACAGGATGAGTACACCAGAGTTGAAAGAATTGCATTTGCAGCTTGAAGATATTCTAAAGAAGTGGTATATATGCCCAAGTGTGTCACCTTGGGGTACCTCAGTCCTGTTTGTTAAGAAGAAAGTTGGAATGATGATATTGTGCATCGATTTTAGACAGTTGAACAAAGTGACTATTAAGAACAAGTATCCTTTGCTAAGGATCGATGATCTCTTTGATCAATTGAAGGATGCCAAGATATTTTTGAAAAAATATCTCAAGTTAGGATATCACCAAGTAAGGATAAAGGATGAATACATCAGCAAGACCGCCTTTAGAACAAGGTATGGTCATTATGAATTCACAGTGGTACCATTTGGGTTATCAAATACACCTGTTGTTTTCATGTGTTTAATGAGTGGTGTATTCATAGAATATCTGGACAAGTTTGTCATAGTCTTTTTGGATGACATCTTTGTGTATTTCAAGTTGGAGGAAGAGAATGAACACCATCTGAGAATGGTGTTGCAAGTTATAAAAGAGCACCAACTATATGACAAATTGAGCAAGTTCTCATTCTATCAAAATCAAATCCATTATTTAGGATATATCATTTCCAAAGATGGGATAGCCCTGGATCCTGAGAAGATAGAATCCATTAGAGAATGGTCAGCACCAAAGAATGTAACGAAAGTCAAATCCTGTATGGCTCTATTTGGCTATTACAGAAGGTTCATTGCAGGATTCTCAAGGATAGATCACCCCATCACTTCCTTGCAAAGGAAGGAGAAGAAATTTCAATGGACAATAGAATGTGAGAGAAGCTTCCAGCAATTGAAGCAATTGTTAACCACTTCTTTGATCCTGAGGATTGCAGATCCAAATGAATATTTTGTAGTGTGTACAGATGCATGTAAAGAAGGACTAGGCGGATTCCTCAGCCAGAATGCTTTTGCAATATGTTATGAATCCAGAAAGATGAAGGATCATGGAAAGAACTATGCAACTCATGATTTGGAGTTGGAAGCCATAGTGCACGCCCTAAAGAAATGGAGGCACTACCTCATGGGAAGGAGGTTTGAACTAAGGACAAACAATAACAGTCTGAAGTATTTGTTTGATCAACCAACCTTGAATGCTAGGTAGAGCAGATGGTTGGATTTCCTTTATGAGTATGATTTTGATATCAATCATATCAAAGGAAAGGAGACAGAGTGGTTGATGCACTCAACAGAAGAATGCATGAACTACATGCTACGACCATTAGCATGTATCAAACTGATATTAAAGGCAAAATTTCGGAAGCTACAAATGCATATTTGCAGTACATGCAATGGGTAGAAAAGCTGGAGGAAGGTGAGATGCTATAGAAAGTGGAAAATTATAAATTGGAAACTGATGGGACACTCCTGTATAAAAATAGAATTTATGTACCTAATTCCCAGGAATTGAGAAGTATGATTTTGAAGGAAATGCATAATGTGTCTTATGCTGGGCACCCTAGATATTAGAAAACAGTGGCACCAGTCAAGAGCCATTACTTTTGGCCAAGTATGAAAAAGGAAATTGTAGGATACATCGCTAGATGTATGGAGTAGAAGGTCAAGGTTGAGCATAGGCACCCAGAAGGGTTTCTACAACCATTGCCCAGTCCTGAGTGGAAATGGAAAGTGGTGACTATGGATTTCATCACAGGATTTCCCAGAACCAGTAAGCAACATGATTCCATCATGGTGGTAGTAGATAAGCTTATGAAAGATGCCCATTTTATTCCATTGAAGACCACTCATAGGGAAGCTAATGTTGCCGAAATCTATATGAGGGAATTAGCACGATTGCACGATATTCCCAAGACAATTGTGTCTGATGGAGACCCGAAATTCACCTCAAAATTATGGAAAGGGTTATTCAAAGGGTTCAGAATGAATTTGAACTTCAACACTTCTTATCATCCCGAGTCTGATGGGTAGACAGAGAGGGTGAACCAAGTAATAGAAGATATGATAAGGATGTATGTGATGGACAAACCATCTAAATGGGAAGACTACCTACATCTGGTAGAATTTGCTTACAATAATGGTTATCAAGCATCATTGAACATGATCTTGTTTGAATCACTTTATGACAGAAAGTCCAATACCCGAGTAAGATGGGACAACCCAGGTGATAGAGCAATAGTTGGGCCAAAGTTGATCAAGGAAATGGAAGAGAAAATGTTGAATATTAAGAAGAATTTAAAGGCTTCCCAAGAAAGGCATAAAAGTTATGCTGATAAGAACAGAACCCACAGGGATTTTAAAGTGGGTGACCATGTTTTCTTGAAAGTGAAAGCTATTAGAAGTTCCCTGAAATTGGGAAAATGTTCCAAGTTGGTAGCTAGATTTTGTGGGCCATTTGAAATCCTAGAAAGGATTGGACCAGTTGCATATATGATTGCATTGCCCGCATCCATGAATGTATATAATGTTTTTCATGTTTCATTGCTTAAGAAATATATACCCAATGCTAATCATGTTATTGATTGGAATGTGATTCAAGTGGAGCAAGAAAGCATCTTGCAAGTGCATCTGGTGCGCATATTGGACCAGAAGAGAAAACAACTCCGGAAACGAGCCATAGGGATTGTAAAGGTCTAGTGGACCTAGTACGGTCCTGAGGAAGTGACATGGGATCATGAGGATGCTATGTGGGAAGAATACCCACATATTTTTTGAAGATTTTGAAAATCTTGTTGATGTTGTGTAAATAAGTTGCATTGAGGACAGTGCAAAAATAAGGGAAGGGGATTGTAATACCCCAAGGATGATCCCTAGTGGTATTATGAATTGTAAACATGTTTTGTAAGTTGGTGATATAGGAAATTATAAGTTGGTAGGCTTATGTGCTAGTAGGCCAGAGAGCCTAGGTGTTAAAGGCCAGGAGCCTGTTTTGTACATGTAAATATTCATATCATTAATATAAAAAAATCATTGTGTGTAGACTAACCATGAAGAAAGAGTGATGGGGGAATAAGATCCACTAGGTTGGGTAAGGGAGAGGGGGATAAGAGGTTGGAAAGAGGGGATAAGCCTAAGGGCTTAAGTCCAAGAGAATAATAACTTATTATTATTCCAAAAGTTGTGTGAAAGGATATGTTTTTATCCTAAGTTCTTGGGGAAGGACAGGTGACTTCAAAAGAGAAAGGAATGTGCTTCCTGAGCGATAGGTGTCATATTAGGCACATACAGTCTTAAGTGGGGATTTCTTATTGTTGGTGTTTTTATGTTTTTTATGCACGAAGGATTGTAGGTACTCTTAGGCATTCGCTCACGCGCTGAGGCACTCGCGCACGCACAGGAAGTCTTATGAAGAGATTTTTGGATCTCATGCCCTCACCATATGTTGATGAAAAACCAGTTATCCCCATCTCCCCTCATGATTTCATTCATGCACTAAGCAAGCCCGAAGTCAGCCTTATTCCTCCATTGCTGAACCCATGACCATTTTTGCACCTCTGTAAATTTTTGAACCATTCCTTTCCTTACCCGAATTAACGATTGTGATTGAAGAAGGAGGTTGTCAGACCTATGAGAAAATATCTCTCTAGGTGAGAGAGGTGGTTGTGATTGAATAAGAAGGTTTTTAGGCCTGTGAGAAACTCTCTCTCCAGGTGAGAGAGGTGGTTGTGGATTGAAGAGGCAAGTTGTCAGGCCTATGAGCAACTCTCTTTGGGTGAGAGAGTTTGTTGAGGAGGTGATTTATCCTGGAGGGAGTCCCATAGATGCTACAAAGCTCTGAGAATTCTGGTACGTCCTGTTGTGGAATCCCAAGGCAAGGGAGGTGGAGAATCCGATGGACTATGTGATAGTTAAGGTGTATACTCCTGGGGTGGGACAGACATGTGGGGAATGAGAGTCTATGAGCAGTGGGCATAAGTGGCTCCTGGGAGAGAATCCTTCCTCTTAAACTGTGTGACTTGCCTATTGAACTTGCCTAGCCTAGGAATCCCTTGCTTAGTGGAGTTTAGTCCCAGCTCAAGGGTGACCTATTGCTGAGAGTGATGAGCAGTGTGGTCTAAGGATGGGAGGTTCATGGAAGGTATGCACGTAGTTGGTGATTTTATTCCAGTTAAAATATAAGTATCATTTCCATGCTTAATTATATATGTTATGCATGTATATGATTCTTGAAATGTTATCATGTATTCTGTTGCAGGTATGAATTATTGTTAATTCCATTTGAGTCTATATGGTAGAAATAACTCTGTGTTATTTATTTTAAATTCATTAGAAATGCATGTTATATCTATATCTATCTATCTATCTATCTATCTATCTATCTATCTATCTATATATATATGTGTGTGTGTGTGTGTGTGTGTGTGTGTGTGTGTGTGTGTGTTTGACTATAACATTGCCCAGTCTGTTGGTGGCCGGGGGATGTTACAATTTGGTATCAGATCTAGTCTGTTCTAGACAAGGTGTTTGGGTAGCGTTGCCCCGACAGTCTTTCTATTGGTCGGGGTACGTTACAGGTGTCTTCTTCATCAAATGATTGATTTGATGGAAAAAGAACACACTATTGCATACCTAGCAACAATCCAATCACAAACTATCTACTCTCACATATTCTAAGCTTCCATTCCTCCTCCATTCACCTGGGCCCTCCTATGAGGGATTCAAACCCATTCCTACTCTCATATCATGTTGTTTTTCCTCATATGAGATGGGATATGATCGATGTTGTTTAATTACAATGATGAGTGTTCCATATATAGAGAACATATGGTGACCATCCATGAAAGGATGCATCCCTTGGATAATAACTATTTATTATTATTATTATTACTTATTATATATATTATTTAGTAATTAATAATTATATTATTAATTATTAATCTAGAAGAATGTGTTCCAGATGTTGTCCAAACATCAACAATTCAAGGAAAGGAAATGAAGGACTTATCCCATGAATATGTAGAGGACCCCTTATAGTTTTTTTGTATCTCTCTTGTGCCGAATCTACGGGGAAGAAGATTCCATGAAATTTAAAGATCCATGGGTGGATTTGATGAAACAATCAATAAGACCAACTATATTTAATTGGGCTTCCATCCTCTATACCACTATAGAGGAGGTCATATCAGCGGCTAAGTGCATAGTACCTGGGAAAAATCCTATATTTCATATGTCTTCCTACCTATTGAATGTTGTTCATTTAGTGTGTGCCTCCAATGGTATGGGCTAGAAATGCCAACCAAGAGATCCTTCTATTCATGTATATTGACAAGATCTCTAGGAACATAGGTTTCATATCCACTATCATAATATTTGTAAACACTTCATGGTCCCTTTATATCAATTTCTATGTTGTTCTCCAACACCATGCATGTCATATAAAGCTATGTAGAATGTAAGTAATGTCAGAGACTGGTATGTGATGGATCATGGTACATGCATAAATATTTATAGGGTTGAGAAAGATCCACATCTACTCCCAAAATTCATGCAATCCAAGATAGTTTTACATGAAGTGGGTTATCATACTTTGGTCCATGGATTTGGGAAGATCTGTCCCAGGATAATAAACTACCTTGTCCCTAAACTCCATTTCATGTAGGATCTTATAGTTTCAAGGATTCCAAATGAGAATAGGTAAAACAATACACTTTGGTGAATTTCCATTTCGGTGAAGAAAGATTATGTAGGCACAACCCTTTGGGCATCGTCAACCAACACTGCAAAATTGATAAGTATACATGGTCATATCAGAGTGAGACCTGGAAATAAGAAGAATTGTATAGAAGAGAAAAAGATTATGATGAAATCATTTTTAGGATGGGAGGAAGCTCCAAACTGAAGAAGGATTGATTAGAAAAGGAACATCATGATAAGAAAAGGGATGTGTTAACACATAAGATGTGTAGGGGGTCAAAACACCTTGGTTTTTTATTTTTTTGAGTCATAGGGTTTTTAAGTCTTAAACTTTGGGTCATTTTGTATGTCATAACTCATTTTTTTTTGTTTTTATAAGCATGGGATTGTTTTAGTATTTTTTTAGAGATTTAGTGTCATAGGATTATTCATCATGATAAAAATAAGGGTACTTATGAGTCACACTCTTGGTCTAAAATATCATCTTCATGGCATGTCTTGTCACAAAAGGTGAACACAAGTTTCCATTATGTCACTTTCCAACCGTTTAGAGGTCAAGTCAAAGGTCAGGTTTATTTGTTGCTAGCTCACCTAAAACTTCGCATCGTACTAAGAAGTACCTCATGCACTTATATTTCATTATTACTTTTTGGAAACATGTCAATGGGAATTTCATTGTTTTTATCACTTTCATCTATTTGATTTTCAAATATTATGTCACAATAAAACTCTAACAATTTCTTTGAAGCATGCTACTAGATTATGAAATTGGCGCTACAGACTGGCGTTGTGAACTAGCTAAAGGAGACTATTCAAGTTTGGATACCTTTCTCTAAGACCAGCTGAGGTTAAAAAAAAACCAACATCAAATCTAGATGTATCAGGTATTCCTTGATGATATTCATGTTGTTTAAAGGTTGACAGAGGATTTACTGTTGCTTTGAATTATTGGCACTGTGAACTGTTAAAGTCCATTTGGTACCAACTCTCAAACCCACTATTATGGAACTCTAAACTCTGCCCACTATTCAAAACTATTCTCTTAATATCACCTTATCATTTCTTCTGCAAACAAGCCATTTGTCCCACTGATAGCTCAATTGCATACCATATTGGCATTGTGAACTGATATTGGTGCTGCTAAAACCCTGTTTTAACAGGGTTTCTTTCTACCTATCTGCATATTTACTAAAACTCCCATTGGTTGTGCCTCTTATCTTTCCTTTTGAAGTTTTCTCCATTTCATACCAGTGTTTTGTATAAGTGTTGAGACAAGGTGAAATCCAGTTAAACAAGCTCTATCATGAAACCCTAAATTTTGTGTTTACCCTGTTTTTCAAATACCAACTATCATAAGAATTTACAAGAGGTGTTTTTCAAGCAATGATTATGGACAGTCAACAAAACAAGAAGAATCACAATGGGGAAGATATTGTGAGGACTGAACCATATTATATGAAACTCAATAAATCTTAACCATTGTTCAGGGAAGCTTTTTAGAGGCTGGGTTATCTTAATATTTTTCAAAATATGCAGAGAGGACATCCTGAAGTGGCCAAAGAGTTTGTACTTAATTTTAATGGGACAAAGACTAAATTGGGGATGTTAGAGTTTGATGTTTCATAGAATTCTATCTAAGTATCAACAAATATACCTAATTGTGGTGAGAAATGGTTTAAATCCATGTAATTAAACTCTTCCTTATCAAAATAATTCCTTAAGCCTGAATATCAAGAAGACAAATTGTCTAAAGGAGTTCCTAGAAGTCACATGCTAGAATGTTTTGACAAGATGCTCAGGGCCATCCAAAGGTACTTCACATGTGAAGGGAGGTTCAATATGGTATACCAATTCCACATCAGATTACTTTTACACTTCACGAGAAAAGAATCCATGAAACTTCCATTCTATCTTTTTAGGAGTATTGGTAAGATGTTAGACAGAGTCCAGGCTAATTCAAAGCATGTAGATACCAGTGTCTTTCACTCTGGTATTATCAATATGTTATTAATGGAAGAGTTAAGGAAAAATAAAACTGAATGGGAAACGTTCCTAACTACATCACATTTTCAGTTAGATATTTCTCCTACACCACATTCCAAAAGACAAACTCCTACCTGTGTTGAGAGGAATGTGCATTTAGATTCAAGAAGAAGAGGGTGACTAGGAGTGAGAAATCTATCAGGGCTACTAATGATGTAGAAATAGGTGGTCCTTCACAACCTCCTAATAGATAAATTTCACCCATGGTAGATCCTATCCCCATGGATATTCCTTCAAGAAAACCAATAATATTGAAAGGAAAAAATATTGTCTTTTCCCCACCAGTGGTTGCACACAAAGTCAAACCTAGAAGACCTTTTACTAGATAAGCAACCAAAAATCATGTCCTCGTGAAGGATGAAACAACAAAGACTTAATCCCAGAAAAAATATGAATCTCAGTCTTCTAAGAAACCCACAAAAGTTATTGACATCAACTCTCCTCAACATGAAAGCAACCCTACCATCAAAAGGCTCACTAGGCAGCTCAAGGAAGCAAGAGCTGAAATTGACAAGTTGAAGAAGGAATATTTGGGTTCCAGGATAAAGTTAAAGGAGACGTTGAACATCTATGCAGATACAATTGATAAAGCATGGTTTATGGATAAAAGGTTTTTTCCCCTCCACAGGAAACTAAAGAATGTCTAGAGGCAGAACATAACCCACCAAGCTAATATCAGGAAATTGAAGGCATAGTTACATCCTTTCAGAGAAGAAATGGCAAAGAGAAACTTAGACATGCTGGCCAAGGTGGCTACCATAAGAAGTTCCATAAAAAAAGATAAATACAAATGATCTTCTAAAACCAACATCATTTTTGTCAAAGTTTTATGTTGCATGCATTTACAACATTTAATGATGGCTATGAGTTTTGAGATAGACTTAACCGTTTTTGTGTTTTTATCCAAGGATATATCATGATAATGAGTTTTCATCTTATCTATACCCTTGGTAGAAGTTTTAATTTTTTAAACTCTTGCAAAAGGAAAACAGCCTGCTACAGGAAAGTTCACAACGCCTAGATTGATTGGTGTTAACTGTTTCAAGACAGTTTTGTTGGCAGCCCAACATATTTTTAACTTTTTAAAGCATCAAATAATAATCTATGTAGCTGCTTACCTGGGGTCATACATTTTTTGTTCTTCATAAGCAATTTTTGAAACTACAAATGTGAGTTTTCGGTTATTCCTAGTGTTTTTGTTTTCATGCTTCATTCATGAATGAAAGAAAGAAAACGAAGCATTAAGACTTATGACTGTATTACCGCTTTATTTAAAAAGTTTATGAAAGGTAGATGGCTCCACAGTTTTGTTAATAAATATTTTGTTTCTTGCTACCAAGCTCATCTTCTTTATTGACTCCTCAAATGTAAGTATGCTTATGAATTGTTATGTGATTCACCAAGGGTCCATTTAATTTAAACTTTGATATATCTTTTGTGACTTTTGGTCATGTGCATCTTTGTCACTACATTTTGGTTTATAAATTTTTCCCTATCCTAAACTTTAGAAACCAAACCTACCTTGTTGCACAATGATAAAGTTTTAATGCACTTGGTCGTGGCCTGTACCATGTGAGAGGTGGCAGTTCAATGACAGTAAGCCCATCACTTCGAGCTTAGTCTCGGGTTTTGCATGTACTCCTTGCATTCATTTCAAAAAATGCCTATCATTTTGTATTGAGGAACTTTTGTTCATACGCCCTAGGTTATTGATGAATTTTGGGTTTGAAATGACACTCTGGTCTTCTCCTTCGAAACCCTCCATACTCACTGTGTTTTATTGACCGCTTGTCGAATCCTCATGGCCCCAATTGTTAGGATTGAACCCAATGTCTCTTAGACCCTACTCTTTTGTGATGATTCAACGGAGTATCTTGAGGGTCAAGGTTGTCTTGTTTTTATTAAGAAATTCCAGGGATTCAACTTGTGAACCGCTCAAGAATTTTTAGGGCAAAGTCACAGAGGAGTTTTTAGGTCAAGCAATAGGTCTTTCTTTGACCAGGCAGAAGTGGTTCAAAGACGCTAAAGTTGAGGAGGTTCCATGGAGCCTTTTCTTCACGTCTCAAAAAATCAATTGCTGCGATAGAGGTATGCCCGTGTCCATGTTGAAAACCCAATGGCATGGCCTGCTAATAGTTTTGAAACAATTCGTGACATGTGAAGGCCGTTTCGGTTTTGTTTTTCTTTATCATATATGTTTGCTTATGAATTTCATTGGGTTTCAATTAAACATGCCCTATTACCTGTGGAGAAGCTTGTATAAAATGGCAAAGAGGTATAAAAGACAACAATTGGATTCAAGTTTGTTTCACCATGGCCTAATAAAGATATTGTTGGTACATCAATTAAAATTACAAAATGATGACTAGAACACCTTCCTAGCCTGAAATGGCTTCGTTAACTCTGATGTTGTAGAGGTTGACAAACCTGTGATAGAGGAAACCATAGTCCCTTCATCTACATAGGCCTTTGTTACGACCACCCTCGGTAAGCCTATACTCGACCCAAAAGTTGTTGAGCAAAGCCATGAACAATGCTCACGACCTAACGCCTCTACTAAGAAAGCAAACAGACCTGTAGGAAATCCATCTAAAGGTGATACCAATTTAGGTTTTAAAAATAAAAGGGAAGGTAGGTTGATTTCAAGGGAAATACGAAATAAATCAAAAGCTCACGTGAGCTCGGTCAAAATGATCGAGATCCATGAAAGCTCGGACTCAGAGATCGACATATTCTTGGCCGAAGAAGACCCTCATTCCTTCAAAGCAGATCCGGACCAGGTGTATAATTTCATGGATAATTTGCCACCCTATTTAAAACACAGTCAAGGATTCCCAGGCATCAAGTTTGATAACAAACCTAAAGGAAACAATGAACACAGTCTGGCACACAACCGTGGGTATTCTCAAATGTCTGTCACAAGTTCACAATGTGAAACTTGTCTGTTATGGATTGACAAGTATTACACATACATACCCATTTTACAATCACAGATCAAAACCCTTACCAATCTGGTCAACCCCCTAACAGATTAAAATCATAGACTCAAGTCCATTGTTCAGAGACAAGGAAAAGGTCCGAAAACAACAGGGAACGTCATAGTGAAAAATGTCGAAAGTGTCACAGCAGTGATCAATTCTGAGATCATGTGAATCGATTTGATTTTCCAGTTAAAGGTAAATATTTGTTTTTGTCTTAAAATAGTGTTACATTCTTGTTCATAGAATAAATTAGATTTTGGTTTCTAAAAAAAGACTAGCTACAGAATCAACAGATTATGTAGCCAGTCTATTCTTATTCGAAATTTGGAAAATATTGGTTAAATGTATATCTGAATTTCTTTATTTCATTTTTTCCTTTCAGGATATTTGGGAGTTTATGGTGACTAAATGATCTGGATCCTTTTTTGAGCTTATTAGCCATATCCATGGCCCATTTTTGTGTAAATAGGAACAAACTCTTTTTTGTTTTTAGAGATTTAGTGTGATTTGGGGTGGTTATATTCCCCCTATTTTTGTAATCAATAGATGATTGTAGAGATTTAATCTTATCCTATAAGATAAGACAGATAGCTTTTCTGAACCCTTTATAAACTCGTATTCTTTGTAATCAAATCATCTTGGCCTGGGGCTGAAGTATGGACAATTAATGCACAGGCTTGAATAGAACAGAAACACATATTACAACTTTAGCTTCTTGTGTATGATGTCTTAGTTTAAGTTCTGTTTATCTTGGTATGCTAATAGGTGTTGATAGCTTTTGTCTTCATGCTTTATTATGAGTTGGGATAATTCATTTATAAATGTTTTCCATATGTGATGTTTCAGATATTATATAGGGTGATCATCTATTCAACTCAAATGATGAGATTTATCTTTAATTTTCTGTTGAATGTTTAAATGCAAAGTTCTTACAATAAGATTTATCTCACTGTAATTGCTTGAAAATCATAAGATCACCGCAACTATTTGTATTATACATTCTATTATTGAAACTCAGATTCCAACATATTGTTTCGCATTTATTTAGAACAATCTTAAGGTTCATTGCAGGTTTACTTCTCAGACAAGGTGGCTGGATATTCTCTATTATACAGACATTGGATGTGTTAATAGATTAGTTCTTTTCTTTTTGTCATTTGTTTGTCTTCGAAACTCTAATATTGGTCTGGCTTTGACAAACCACATACTCCTAATTCATTGTATCTTTTTTAGTTTAAACTTAGATTAATAAAGAAAAAAACAAAAAAGTAGTTTATATTCTTTCTTTATCTGCTTTTGTTAAAGTAGCCATCTTCACATAGATTTTCGTGAGTTTAGATTAAAAATCTCAACTTGTATATCATGCACATAAATAAAATAGACAGATCTGTTTTTTAAATATTATCTACGATAATCACACACACACACACACACACACACACACACATATATATATATATATATATATATATATATTAAGTGGTTATTTAATAGTTATTCCTTTTATTTATATTATTTGTTTCTTCTAGGACTTTTAGATTGGCCAACGGAGCCATTAAACCCATCAGAGCGAGTCATACCAAACGACTTTGGTTATTTAGATAACCCCAGACCAGACTCGTTCTTCCAATTGATGGACGATCATTTTCGCCCATCAACAAATGGCACTAGAAGGAGGGCCAAACTGACAAGCTGACCTTACATGAGTCTTTGTTTCGAATTTAATTAATTTTCCATGCCTCCCCAAATCACTATGTTAGAACATGCTTTCCACTTCTCATTCCCTGATATTCCCAACAAGACAATCTCTCTCTTGTCCAAACTCACCTTTGATGGTGGGGGGAATGTAACTGCAAAAGACTATATTAACAAGTTTGGGTGTAAATGCATCAAGCATGATATTTCTGATTTAAAGGTTTTGTGCAGATTGTTTTGTTTTACTTTTAGGGGTCGGATTAAACATCAGTTTGAGTCTTTTCCAGTGTAGCCCAATTTTTGTTGGTTTCAATTTGTAGAGGAATTTTTAGATGCTTTTGAAATCTATGATTACAATCAATTATGTGAAGAATTTCATACTTTGCTAATCAATGGCGATTCATATTCAAAAGGAATTTTGACAAGAATCCATCATGTTCTTTGTAAATTTAATCTCGATGACATGTCATTTGTATTAAATTTCCTCTATGATGCTTGCATCCAGTCATATTTGATCGCAAATGATGAAGCAGTTACAAACACTATCACTGAATTGCAAGAAGAATTGTGTTCACGGGATAAGAGGGATCCATCCGAAAATGTTGAACAAGCAAGGGAGGTAGAATCTATTGAAAATGTTCTGACTGACAATCAAATTGGTTTTTCCTCTGAATCATTGTATTTTCAGTCCTCGACCATCATGGAAGAAGATTCGATGTTGGGTCAAGGAGAATGTCCTCATTCTCATAACTCTTGCTCTAATCAGTATTTAAATTCGGTTATTGAAGAAGACTTAGGTGATGAAAATTATCTTAAGCATTCTAACATTCCAATGAAACTGATTAGAGATGTAGATCTGTAATTGGAAGAAGAAAACTTAAACCCTCATCTACAAATCGTACCTTATCAACATGAAAGATCATATGTTTTTCGTGAAAGTCTTGAATTGTCTATCCTACAGGAGGAAAATTTAGATGATCATATTATGTTGAAGAATTTATCACCAAAACAGAGTGAAATTTTTAAGGAAAATGAAGAGAAATGTCTTGAGAATACCATTGTTAAATATCATAGCTCAAGATATTCTTTTCATGTGCTCATTTATGATTCATTTTACTCTTTATATCCCGATCTCTTCTTAGATTCTGGTGGACTTGATACTTTACCCACAATATCTTACTCTTTTCCATCACAATCAAATCTTTTTGAAATGCCAAAATTTGGTGAAATTAATTCCAAACATAACATTTATGAAGTTGGATTTGATGTTGTTTCACTTTCATCACTCGAATGGAAAAAGGACATGTTGCAAGATGATTTTACACGATTTATTTTTGAAAAAGACAATGCACTCATCCTTATGGAAATCAAATATTCTACACTGCATATTCATTCTTTGATTAGTTCGAATTTTAATCTTTATGATTTACATTTTGAAATGATCAATCTCATCAAAGGAAGCATTCAAACCAATAATCTAATTGATGTCATGAATCCTCTTATGATGTGTTCCCCATTGATATATCCATTTCATCAAATTCATAGTTTGCATCGTAATTTTTATGATAGGATCTTAGATTGGCTTGAAGATTTGTATACGAAAAATCTTCATAATAAAGATAAAGTTGTGCTTGGTTTGTTTTTACCTAAATATCTAGGAAGTAAGCATAACATGATTCTCTTAGATCCTTCGTGTGAAGAAATTGATGAACACTTGGAGAATTGTTAGGAGGATGGGGCACTTTGGCCTTGGTTGATAGTTATGTCAGGTCCCCATAATATTGACAAGTTTTCCAAACTTACTTACACTCTTCCATGCCATTATGACCCATATCACGACCAGATTGCAGAATGGTTGGATGATTCATTCATCAAGAAGTTTCAAAATAATGGTAAGGTCATGCTTCTTTTGTTTTTAAAAGAATATATAGGAGGTAAGCATGACATATTTATTTTTCATCTACAAATACTACATTCTCTTATTTTGATTTTCAATTTTCTATGTCATGCAGGATTGAAGATGCTCTTGTGCCTGCATTGGAAATATGATTTTACTTAGCGTTTTGATCTATTTAGTAGTTAGAGTAGGTTTTCCTTTAGTTTTATTTATCAATATTTATTTGTGTAATAATGCAGTTATGAACATAAGTGGGCACACCAAGAGAACCATAATATGAATGTTGTCAGGGAAGTCCACTTTAAATCTTTCTCTCTTCTTTTCATTGAATATTTATTTTCGAAAACATAGTATCATCATGAAAATTTTAAATGGAAAGTAAAGAGATAAGTAAATTTGAACTATCAATTCAACCTCGACCCAAGGTGCCATGAGTAGGACTGCACTCATCTTAATAAGGATTTTTCTATTTTTAGTCTCTTTTATTTTTAATAATAATGCTCGGTCAAAGTAACATCTTATGCATCACTATCTTAAGAAAAGAACTTGCTCGCACTTGATATTTTATATGATTTAGTTCTTCATTTATTTCACAGTGAGATGATAGTGGATACAAAAACTCAAGTTTATCTTTGGCCAAAATCATTTCCTGAAAAGTTTTTTTTTGTTGTTTTGATTTTGTGTACTTATAATTTTGAATCCCATTAATAAAATTTGATTTGGTTTGTTGTGTGTTCTTTTTTTGTTTTCTTTGATTACTTTGAATGAGTTTCTTTCTTATCTATCTTTTTGAATCAACATATTTCTGATCAAAGAGTTATTGTCGAAGGAAGCATTTATTTTAAGACTTGTGTTTTTCAAGCAAATTGAAATAGTTCAAAGAGGTCCTGATATTAAGATATAGCTCAGACAATTGATTTTTAAGTCAATTGTCACTTTCATTTTGTCCTCAAATTGTCTTTGCCAGAGTATTACACCAGAGATATGGTTTAAATCTTTGAGAATTACGATGATCTTTAAACTTTTTACGCCATCCATATTCTTAAGGAACCACTTTTAAGTGCTTCCCCATTCTCTAGATGATTTCTTAAATGAAATCTAAAATCTCTAAACCATGATAAAACTTCCAGTTTTGAAAGCTAATAAATAACATGATCAACTATTCACCTGTATTGAAATTAACCTCCAATATCACCCCTCTCTCTTTGTCATCAAGAAATCTATGATTGTATTATTATTTAAAAGTGGCATAAGAGGGTTGAAAAAACTTATGTGTGGGAAGTGTGTGTAAACCTGTTGGGGTACTGAATAGGCGCGTTGGTAGCGGGTAAATGCACACATGATAGCAAGACAACTTCATCGGGGTACTGAACAAGTCTGTTGGAAACGAAGCAATGTCAGGTTGAGAGGTAGTAGGTATATGTTTTTAAATTAACTTTTATGGAAGTATACATCATGTGGATACAACTATTGGATGGGATTAAAGCATTTGAGTGGGTTAAATGACATCCCTGTCGAGGCTATGGATGCCTACTGGCAGCAGTGGCTCTGTCAACGGTATTGAAGTTCTTTTATAAA
>SNQJ01S0145292.1:0-24115 GCA_010110895.2 Picea sitchensis | reverse complement strand
CCTCTAGGAGCGACTTTCCTTTCTATAGCCAAAGATGTCTGAAATGTTTTATCTAAAGTTGCATTTTCAAACAACTCTACTTCTCGACGGAATTGAATGAACAAGCTAGCCACAAATTTTAATATGAGTACCTCTTCTAGATATGGAACATGAACTAAGAGGCACATCTTGCATGAGAAGTCTATGTAGCCTTGCACTCCTTGTGAACGAAGTTTTCAAAGTTGGTGCCATTTGATTCATAAGGATTTCACATACCAAGGTGGGTAGAAGTGATTTCTCAAAGCTTCGAAAAGTCAAGCCCAAGTTTTGATGGGTTGCAAAGTAGAGGATTCTGGATTATCCCTAATCTCTATCACAAATGTGGTCTTCTCTTTCTTTTTATCTCACAAAGTTTGTGCCAATCCTTTTAATTGCAAGGCGACAATCTGGAGTTTTCTTTCCTCGGTAAGGCCTAGACATGTATTGAAATAGGTGGATAGACTATGGATCCAAGAATCCACCATTTCACCATTCATTTTCCCAACAAACTTGGGTAGCTAGATTCGATTGTCCAAGCGGAATTGATCTGGATTGTTTTGTTGTTGCATTCTGAGAAGCTCATTCAGGAAGGAGGCAAGATATTGGATGAGATTTGATTTGTTGGAATCTAAGTCGACTTGCAAAGGATCTTTACGTGGAGGCATTGTAAGGCCGGATGAAGAGAAAATGTGCCCCTAGTTTGCAATTTTGAATAGAGGACTCCATTTTGAGAACAAAGGACTCAAAACCCTCAGGCAACAGAGCTTGAATTGGTCTACAGGGAGAGATATGTATTGTTTTAGATATGTGGATCCCCTCTCTATGGCAATGGATATGTGGGCCGCCTTGGGGCTTATGATATCTGTGAATATTCTTGCATAAAATGGAAACGCTGGAATGGGCAAACTCTGGATTATTTCATGAAAACCCCCGAAAACATTTGTCTCAATCTTCAAGATAGAAATATTTTCCATGGATCTTGACGCTTTGATACCAATTGATCTGCCCAAGAAGGCGATCTACAGGAGAAGGTGACCACGCAAGAAATAGCTCGTCTTCTGACAAAAAACTCTCCTCAGGGGCACAAAGCTGAGCAGGGGCACGCCATTAGTTTTGGTGACTAATCAAATGGGGATCCAGACCAGGGTGATCCAATATTGGCAAAAAGGTTTTGGCGATCTCAGAGTGACCTTCGATTATTAGTGGGAGAAGACCATTGCATCCATGGAAGAGGGTGCACTCACGTCATTCCCACAAAGAGGAAACCAACAAGGGCGCAAACCCCAGTTCGTGCGCCCTCCCTTCTACCCTAGAAAACTCGAAGTAAATGATTTGCTCCCAAATCCTCAGGGGCACAAATCGGAACAGGGGCGCACCATTAGTTTGGGTAACTAATCAAATGGGGATCCAGACTGGGGTGATCCGAGATTGGCAAATAGGTTTTGGTGATCTCAAAGTGACCGAGGATTTGTGGGAGAATACCATTGCATCCATGGAAGAGGGTGCACTCACGCTATTCCCACAAAGAGGAAACCGACAAGGGTGCAAACCCCAGTTCGTGCGCCCTCACTTCTACCCTAGAAAACTTGAGGTAAATGATTTTCTCCCTAAGAGAGTTGCTAGCTAATGATATAAGCTTTCTCTCAAAGGTGGAATCATGACAAATGGATTCATCGAGCAAACTATGAAGGAAGGTGCATTGGTTATTCTTTAGAAACCCTAAAAAACAAAATTGTCATGGATGTAAATTGAAAACTCAAAAAAGAAATCAACCAAGACACATAGCTTCAGAGGAAAAGGTAAGAATGTTTTATTAGAGTCTCGGTTCACCTTATATACCAAGGGAACCATTTATTTATATATATTTAACTCATCATCAAGGTATTTAATATATCATCAACTATCACAAAACAAAGAATGATGTGACTAAATTACAAGCAAGAGTAAATATGTAAAATATTTTCATCAATATTCTTGAGTGGAAAAACATTTCTAAAAGAGGAACTAAATAAAACATAAATAATATGAATATACATAAGATAATATAAATAATAAATAATAATAATTAACTAATGAAGAGACATAATGAAAAGATGTGTCTTATCTAAAAGACATTACTATTAATGAAAGGGCATTCCGTAGATATGTGTATATATATATATATATATATATATATATATATATATATATATATAGCAAAGTCTTTACATTGTAATTTGTCATCTCATTCATTCTTATACATTTAGTTACATTTACTCAATATATTGTTATTTCATCTTAAATGATTAATTTGATATATTTGATATATTTTAGCATAATTTATGTGTGAACAAACATTTTTCATCTTATTCCATGTTGTAATATGCACTTGAGACACTACATTGCACTTGCAAATGCAATATATGATGCATTATTGATTGAAATAGCAATGGTTGTAAGGGTATGAGAGTTAAATTATTGCGGTAGTTTTCAGGTAATAAAACTTCAATGCTAATATGTTTAATATGTCAAACTACTACTAGTATCTATAGCATACACTTTCCTTGAGGTTTTTTAGTATGTTTAAAAACTTTTTTCCTAAAATACAATTTTATTATTTACAGAAACAAGATGGAAATGCTAGGGATCTAATCATCTAGACAACCACGTAGTCGTATCATACACATTCCAATTTTAACTTAGTGTTCCATTATAGAAGAAGGTTAAGAATTTTCTGTTTTTGATATTTTTCAGCAATGCCAACGTTGTAATTTGGCAATGCAAGCATTGCCACTACAGTTTTGGATTTGATGAAATTATAGTTTTTAATGGATAAATTCTTTATGTACCCTCGAATACCACTAGTGAAACCAAATTGTATAATGTTAACACATAATATCAACTATTCCATGAATCTAAAATAATTATTGTCAAATTTCATGTTAAAAATATCAATTCCCTTTACATTATTTGGAACCGCAGAAAAAAAACCATTAAAGATAAACCAAAGTAATTCTTTTATTTATATATGTATTTATCAACTACACTTCTTATATATATATATATATAATTACACACTTAAACTTTAAATATTTATATTTAGGTGGTTGTGATCATACATTGAATAAGCAAATTTCCGTGGCACACATTCTACCTCATAGATTTGCTTTTATCGAGAAGTACCCCATTTTCTCGATAGCGTTTTTATCAAGTGGCATGACATACAAATGCATTAAAAATTGACTTTATATCACTTCAACCATAATTGAATGCTATTTTTTTTTTTTACCGGGGAATCACAACTCATGCTTCAGGTTTCCTCATGACACCTGGTCGATCCTCAAAGCTGCTACCACTATAACCTAGGTGCAACCACCCAGCCCACAAGAATGGCTAATTTATAAGTCCGGTGAGAATCAACATGAGACTTCATTTTTACAATTTTCCTTCCATTTACATAACACTTTAAGACATCCGCTTTACACCCGTATGTAACTTTGGAATGTTATCAGCTAGATAATTGTTTAGTTTTTATCTAGATACTACTGTCAAATCTATGCTACATATCCACCTTTAAATTTCATCAATATCATCTCAAACTTTCCATGATCTTTGTTTATTTTGATTCCAATGATAACTATTGCCTTGGAAACAAATTGTGTTTAATTTTCAATATTTTGATCCTACATCGAGAATTTGGAAAGATATTATTTATATAGTAAACATTTATTTAATTTTTTTCATATATTTAAATGATATTGTCATCCACTTCATTCTAAAACTAAATTTATCCATTTTATGTGAATGATTTTATTTTTTAAATTAAAATTCTTTAATATATATTAATTGACTAAAGAATATATATAATTCACTGTAAAAGTCATATTATGATTGGGACTATGTTCATAACGAAATGAACAAAGAGAAACTAAAGTGAAATACTCATGAAACCTGGCCGGAAACAGAAATACAACAATACTTGATCTATATTAATGAAATAATTGTAAAGAATGTAAAAATACAGAGTGGAATACTCACTAGAATGGTGGCAACACATCTATGAGAAGAGATGTCACATAACCACGCTTCACCATTCACAAGAAGCTGATTCGTGATTATGATCGAACGAAATGAAAGAAGAGAAATTACGATGAAATACTCATGAACATTTCAAGAATCCCAGAAATACAACAATATTTGATTTCTATTAATTTGTTGAATTGTAAGAGACTATAAAATACAGAGTGCAAGACTCCGCTAGAATGGTGGAATCTTTAGCTCTAGGAAGAGAGGCGGATGACTCACTCTCATTCAAGTAAAGAAGTAGATCTCGATTATGTTAGGAATGAAATGAAAGTGCATAAATTACAAAGGAAATACTCATGAAACTTGACAAAACAGAAATACAATACTTGATTTCTATTAATGAAAGAATTGTAAAGAGGGTGTAAAAATAAGAGAAGATCATTAGAATGGTGGCATTTTTATCTCTCAGAAGAGATGTGATTGCTACTCATTCAGAGGAAGACGATCTGATTATGTTTGGAAATTTAAATGAAATAAGAGAAATTCAAGTGAAATACTCATAGAACTTTCCATAAATGAAAAAATACAACAATACTTGACTTTTATTAATGAAACAATTGTAAAACAGAGAGTGCAAGACTCACTAGAATGGGAAGCTTTATCTCATATATGTGAAGACTAAGCTGATTTTCAAGAAGTTGATCTGGATTATGTTCGAAACGAGATGAAAGAAGATAAATTATAGTGGAATACTCATGAAACTTGCCAAAACAAAAGAAATACAACACATTCTGATTTGTATTAATGAAATAATTGTAAAGATATTTTAAAAATACAGAGTGAAAGATTCTAATAGAATTGTGACATTCTTTATTCTAGAAGAGATGATGATGCACCTATTCAAGAAGAAGCCGACATAATGAGGCTCAAGGCCCTTTTATAATAAACATTAGAATTCCAAACCCTAGACACCCAAAAACCCAACCCTAGGAGCTCAAGGTCAAGAGTCATATGGGCCCCTTTAGTGTAAGTTAGCACATTAACTTTTTGTATCGAATTTTGCATACGACTGCTTTAGGCGGATATCTTGTTGGAAAGGTCTTTGCAAACTATGCATTACTTTCATCAAACTATGACTCGCCTAGAGTTTGACTATGGTGAGCAAAAATAACATGGTTTAGGGCCCAAAATGGCCCTCGAAAGTAACAAGATGTGATGACATGAAAACATACAAAAATAAGCTAGTTGGATTATTAGCGTCAATATCCACCTGGAATATGTGGAGGGATGAAGACAACCCTTAAAATGTAGAACCCACAATTACAAAGAAGTATAGAAGAACGTATTGAACTAAAAAATAGTATAATGGGCTTAGTGCTGGAATAGGAGGGTGGCAACCAATATACACCTATATCAATCATCCCCAAGTAGGAAGCAATGACCTCATTTCGAGTGCCCGTGAAGAGGGGAAAGCATGTTCTCAATCCTCAATTTTGGTGAGTTGTGTGCTTTATTTGAGAAGTTACGCTGTTTTATCATTCTTTGTGGGTTGAATATGCTCCACCAATCTACTATCTCTGGGTTTGATCTAGGCATTGTGTATGAACCAATGTAGGTGAAGAAACAAAATTTTCTTTCTCTTTGACAACTGATTACCGGATAGAAGGTGTTGACTCTATAGTGGTTGTAGCGATATTATATGCATCATTTTAATAGATGGTGAAATCGACGAATTTTGCAGTATGATATACTAACTTACGACACTTTTTCATCAAGCAAGAGTTGGAACTACCTCAGATCCTGAAGAGAGATGACCTCCCAGAGTAATAATGACATCATGGGTCTAATCATAGACAACATGACGCCTCCACATACATGGGTGGACCAAAACCACATCATAGACATCAAGAGGGAAACATCTCACACTGCCAATTCTCATCCTTGAAGGGATGGATGCCATAGACGTGATTAATCGGCCGTCGACACGTAGATCCGCCCCCGGTGGAATCTAGTCAAGGTTGTTTGGTCAGGAGTGGTTTTGGTCGATGTACCTAACCATTTAACGGCCTTAGCTTCTAGATGAGGTTATTATGATATCGCATCAACAAATAAATGCATGGTGTCCCTTCACTCACATCTCTCGAATGGAAGAGGCCTTCCTATTCATGATCTACTCCATTCTTCTCATTGAATTGTTGTGTTCAGTGATGCTGGGAAGTGGGGTTCACGTCCTATGATGTCTATTTTCAATATTTTATGGATCAGATTCTAAATAAGAGTTTGCCTCCAAGGCTTTGACCTCGGCAACCAATGACTGCTTTGAGTTTACATTCATCGGTGTTGTGCAAAAGGATTTTGTGGAAGTCACACCCCTCCCCAGTGTCATTCTTCATCTTCCTTTACCCTTTCTCATTCCGTGGTCTTGTACTATTTGTCCTGGAGGTTATTTTTAGGGTCAGTTCCAGATCATTCTTGGTTGTTGCGTAATTTGGAGACCTCAATTCCATTTATTCGGGTAACTAAAGTTTTTCTCATTTTGCACAAATATTAATGACAGGAATCTTCCAATGATGAGATTTTTAGGAACTCCATTTCACTTGATGTACCATAGAGCCCCACCAAGATTTCATAACGCAGGATGACGCCGAGCCTGATACCACCATCTTGTTCCGGGCATGGGTATTAAAGTATTTAGAATCTCCACAAGGTTTGGTTCTTTCTTTATTGCAAGGGTCCAATATCTATTGTATTGGTCTTCATAGTTATCACCATGATAGTATTGTTCTTTAATAAAATCCCTAAAAGAAATTTTCGCTGGATCGGCACCATATATTCTAGATTCCTTTGTGGAACCTTGCTCCCAATAAGTTTCCCATCAATGTTTGACATGGGGAGAGACTTGAGGAGTGCTGCGATCTTTTCCCCGGGAAAAATTTGAACAAAATAACCTTCTAATACATGTGAAAAATTATCCATCATTTCATTCTTAGTCGAAAGGAGAGCTTTCTCGCTAAATCCAAGTACGAATATTCTTCGCTTTATTTACCCGCCATCGAGGGTTTCAGGTGTGTGAGAGGATTTGTCCTCAGGAAAACTCGAGACTCCAAGCTATTATAATACTTCGACCTCGACGGGGACATGCATTGAAAACAATAAAGAGAAGCCTTCTTTGATACTACCGATCTGGATTATGTTCGAAACTTAAAGTCGAAAGTGCAAAGAAATTACAAATAAATACTCATGAAAACTTGTCATAAACAGAAATACAACAATACTTGATTGTTATTAATGAAAGAATTGTAAATAGAATGTAAAAATACAGAATGGAAGACTCACTAGAATGGTGACATCTTATCTATAAGAAGAGATGTGTCTAATTATTTACTCATTTGAAATAATTTGCTATGGATTATGCTTAGAATGAAATGAGAGTAGGAAAATTGCATAAAGGAAATACTCATGAAACTTTCCAGGAATAGACAAATACAACAATACTTGATTTCTGTTAATGAAAATTGTATGAGATCAGAAAAGACATAGTGCTATTCGCTATAGAATGGTGGTAACATTATCTCTAAGATGAGGTGTGACAACTACACTCATTTGCAACAAGTTGATTACAATGAGTCTCGAGGCCTTTTCATGTGCCAACAAAATGACAAACTCACATTTAAAAATTCCAATCTAGGAAGCTCAAACAATTCAAAATTCATGTCGTCCCCATAGGTAAGTAAGTTAGTACAATTGTCTTCGATTGTAAATTGCATACAATATCCGCTTTTAGGGCGCTATATCGCTGGAAAGAAATTTTTCGAGAACTATGCTATTCAAGCCGCAAACTCGACGGCTTCATATTTTGATTGTGGAGAGCCAAAAATTAACCACATGCGTTTAGTCCAAACGACTCTCAAGAACACAAGATGTGCTCACATGAAAACATAGAAAATAATCCCATCTTAAGGAAGTGGTTAAGTGATAATACCAATCATCATCAAACAACAACTTAATTCCTAACTTGACATCATTACATAATTCTTATAATCTAACACCCCATCTTAAGGCTTATACAACTTGGTGTAATATGTCTTCACGCAAAAGTGTGTTTCTTTAGTATTCATTTGTAATTATGTCATCCAAGAGTCACAATATGTTCATGGAGGGTCATTTTCTTTAGGTAAAATATTTTTATTTTGCATTAATATATCACCTCAAGTGCCCATGTTGATTGAGGCCTATTGAAAATCTCTTATTCCAACACCTAGGTACTTTTTTATCTAGTGATTTATTTATTGGAGATTAGATTAGCAATTCACAAAACAATAATACACTACTCAAATATTCAACTCAATAAATCTAGCTGAAGTAAAACTAGAAACCAAATTCACCAATGACCCAATGATCTTTTCCACAATGTTTTTTTTGGCAAAAAGGAGGATCCGCTTTTGAGCATTGTAGTTGCAGAAAGTCATTATATAGTCCGCTTGCGATGCCTGTTGTCCCGCCTAAGCAGGAAAATGAGACAGTTGGACATGCTATGCCATTTGTTTCAAAGAAAACAAAATGACACCGTTGTCCTCGGCTCAAGGAAACAAGGACGCCTTTCCATTAAGTTCAATCTGTATACTAAAAACCTAGTTACAACATGACTATAATCTAGTTGGGCTAAAACCTTGTTCTGAAACAAAAATGATTGCTAACTAAGAACATCATCGAACCTTGATTCACCACTGGCCCTCGCCCTCGTGACTTCGCCATTCTACAGGAAATGCGTAAGCTTGCGCGCATGTAGGGCAGTGCCTTTTCAAGAGAGTCCTAGAGTTTGCAGCATACAACATGTCAAGTCGATAGTCTATTTGAGCGATACAAAAGATCTGATCATCCAACATGATTCGCATATCAAAGATTAGAGCTAGGTACCCCGATTATGAAAGGATGTCAGTTCAACCAATTACCCTCACAGGCTATGAAATGGTCCTCTGTGTTCTTCGCTTCAATTGCTTCACTCTGACTGGATAAAATACCCACGGTTGTTCTGCTGAGTCGCCTCCTCCAGAGGTGCAATAGTGGGTGGGTCGTTTTTTCATTTTGCGTAGGACGATGTTTCTTCCTCAATATAGTAGGTGGTGAATTCCTCCGTTCCAAGAAGTTGCACCGTGGGCCATGCGTTTTTTCAAGGCGACCTTGTCATCGCAAGCAAAATCGCGGGAGTGATTCCATTATCCGGACTATGTAGTTAGGAGCTCTCGGAGAAGCTTCTTTGCATGGTCTGTGGTGATTTCTTCCACATATGCCATTTGAGGCGTTCGAGGTTTCCTATACTTCCTGTATCTGCGCGAGGACGTTAAGGCCAACGCCTGCTCAAATTTCTACCTGGTGATTCAATGAGTACCGTTTCCTGGCTTTCATATGTTCGGGTATAATAAGAACCCGATGTCCGAGATTCCCAAATGACGGATAGCCTGTTCCAAAACCTGGTGGCTGTAATAGAAATTTCCGACTTTAGCGAAACTCGACTTTATGCTCAGACTGCTATATTCAATGTCGCCAATGCTATCGAGGTGTGATAGGAGGAGAAGATGATATTATCGCCATGGCCATTAAGACCGGGCCTCTAGTGCCTGTGGGCTATACCATTCATTTGCATGAAGGGCCTGTCTCCTCGCATTAGTGCTGCACGGCCTGCTCCTACTTAATTGTCAGGGACACGCCGGTGGTGGTATTAATGAAGGCCCGACGCTCACCCTCGCTGCGGCTCACCTCTCTCGCAACATGGCACCCTAATCTGTGGGGGACTTTTCCACAATGTTATTATAAAACTAAAAATCTATTGAAAACAATAAAACCTTACCATTTAAATAAATAAAACCTTATACAATATTGTTTAAGTTGAAAATTTAAAATTGTAGTTCAAAATCACAACTATGTGACACATTTAAAAACTAAATCTATTTCATTTATTTTCTAAATTTAGTGATCAAATGGTGCTTTATCATTTTAAACATAGACTTAATTAAATCATGAGAATACATGATGGTTTTTCATTTTAAGAATTTTTTTATAAAAATCACGGTTTATCACTTAAAAAAATTCAATAAAACATTAAAATGCATGAAAGAAGCCTTTTAAAAGAACTTTCCATGATCTTTGTTTATTTTGATTCCAATGATAACTATTGCCTTGGAAACAAATTCTGTTTGATTTTCAATATTTTGATCCTACATCGAGAATTTGTAAAGATATTATTTATATAGTAAACACTTATTTAATTTTTTTCATATTCAAAATGGTATTTTCATCCACTCTCCTCCCTCCCATTCTAAAATTAAATTTATCCTTTTTATGTGAATGATTTTATTTTTAATTAAAAATTTTTAATATATATTACTGACTTCTAAAGCATATATATAATTCAATATAAAAAAGTCATATTATGATTGGGATTACGTTCATAACAAAATGAACGAAGAGAAACTAAAGTGAAATACTCATGAAACTTTCTCTAGAAACGGAGAATACAACAATACTTGATTTAAATTAATGAAATAATTGTAAAGAGAATGTAAAAAATGTTTATTGTAAGACCTGCTTAGGAATGGTGGCATCTTTATCTCCGAGAAGAAATGTCACAACTATGCTCATTCCTAAGAAGCTGATTCAGATTATGATCTAAACAAAATGAAAGTGTGACAGGTCCCTTTCCATCCACCCAAATACCAAATATAATGTGTTGTTCTCCATTATCGCATTGTACAGAGTAACTATATTTGGATGCACCAACTTCTGCAAGCATCTCACCTCTGCAATATTCAGAGATTCATGGCATTGAAAAGCTTTCTATTTATTCTCTTGATGGCTACTTCTTTGTTCGTCTTACGATCAATTACCTTCCAGAAAGTTCCGTAAGCTCCTCTCCCAATCTCCTTCACAAAGCCGAAATGATCCATTGTTTTCTGAAATTTCGTTCTCCAGATTCTTAGAATTATATGGCAAGAATCTAATACCCGAGTATTCGAATCAAATAACGAGTCAAACTGTTTTCTCAATGTTCACAAAGAATATATATATATATATATATATATATATATATATATATATATATAGGATGGATTATTTGGTAAAAGAATACAACATCCTTTCTCCAAATAATTAGGAGCTGCATATAGAGGGGAACTCAGAGGCTTTTATTGTTATTTCAAATTTTGTATTACTTCGTTTTTTATAAATTAATATGGTAAATATTAAATTAAGTTTTTTATTTATTTATTAAATAATATTGTGTTATAAAATTCATGTTTTCTTTTTAGACTTCAAGGTCAAAACTAAAAAAAATAGGGTATGTATCTCCATATACTTTAACAATCAAATCGTTTAAGAGAGAATCTCTTACCACCCTATAAACAAGAGAATCTCCTACACTAATAAATTATTAACATATAAAATAATTTTGACACTTAAAATATTTATAAAGTATTACATCTATATTAAATTTTTGTTAAATTAAATATAGATTAGCATTGTGAATAATTATATATAGTATTTGTGAAACATTGAATGTTTATTTCAAAAGAAATCAATTAAAAAAATTAATTTAAATTAAGGTTTTTCAATTAGATGTAGAGGTTCAATTTTATATTGAATACCTTCTCAGATGCATAGCTGTTACATTAATGGTTCTATAAATGTTATTGGGTATCATAAAGATGTCATTGTAATTCAAATACTTGAAAAAGGGTTAGTTCCATTTAGAAGTTAGAAGGGGGTATCTCAGATCCATTACTACCCCATAGGAATTTGATATCGTGAAGGTGCCCTAATTACCATAGTTTTCTTTAAAATGATTAGTCTTATCCAAATGTTAGATGGGGGAATTCTCTAGAAGGATATATGATGATGGGTCTATTAGTCTGATCATGTACTTAAAGTTTTCTACTAAATATGCCTAAAGTTGTCTAGTAAATATGCCTAGTAGTGAGGATGCCTAAGTTAAGATTAGTTTAATCCCTTGGACCCAAGGATACCACTTATTGACTTGAAAAACTTGTATTATATAAATGTATGTCCCTAAAAGATTAAATTCTCCCTCTCTCCTATATGCCAATTAGGTTGCAAGTCTCTATAACATAATTATGGTGAAATCCCTTATAGTGGTTCCCTCACTGTTATATTGATGGGAATGCAAGTTCGTAACCACGTATTATTGGATACTGATGGGGTGGTATTGGATAAGTCCATAAGCAATTTGTTTACTCATATACAAATCAAGATTATACCATATTTTGATTGAAATCCCTTAATGATTCTCTTAATCCTATAATAATTAGGATGCAAGATCCAAGCACATACTTTTCAATATTTATTCTTTCAATACCTATGGGGTATAATTCCACAAGTGGTTCTCTCACCCTCCTATAAAAATTAAGGTGAAACCTAAGTGGTTCATTGTTCTCCCATTTATGTATAAGTTAGGGTGCACCCCAAGGGGTTATTGGTTCTTTCACTCTTATACAAATTTAGGTTATAACATACTGGGCATAAATTTCCAAGTGATTCCCTCATTCATATCCCAATTAGAGTGGAATTACCCAAGAAAATACTTTTGGGTATTAATAGTGTCATAATTTATAAGCAATTCTCTTACTCTTATACAAATAGGGTGCACCACAAGTGGCTCCCTTGTTATTATATTAATTCTTGTTTAATCCCAAGAACATAAATTTTAACACCAACTAAGATGCAAATTCATTAAACTATTGTCTCACTCCTATATATGTAAACTAAGGTGTGCCCCAAGCATGTCCTTTACTTGTATACTAATTAGGGTGAAATTCCTCAATGACATACTTTTGGGTAACGATAGGGGTATAAGTTACCAATTGGTTCTCACCTGCATACAAATTAGTAGTTCCCTAAATCTTATACTAATTAGTTTGTAAGTATTAACAATATACTTTTAGGTACTAATTGGGGTGCACTTCCCAAGTGGGTTTCTCACTCCATATAAATTAGATTGCAAGTTCCCAAACGGTTAAGTGGTTCTTTTCTCCATATACAATTAATAAACTAAGTGATTCTCTTATTCCAAATACACTAATTTGTTTGCAATGGGTTCCAAGTCCTGAAGAAGGTGGCCACTCAAATAATAATTGGGGTGCAAGTCTCCCTAGAAATTTTATTGTCATCTTGTATGCAACCATATTACCATGCAAACTCCCCAAATTGATTTTAGTGGCATCCCTGGCCCACTATCTTACTATTCGCTCACTCCAACACTAATTGAAGTGCAAGGATCCTAAAATGGTTTCACTATCATTCCACTACCATAATAATTGGGTTGTAAGTCCCCGAATTGAATTCAACATTATCCATTATGCCATCAATTTGAAGTCCCTAAGAATTTTTAGCTTAACCCTTCTATGCAAATATCTTATTCTTCCATAACTCTAACATTAATTAATATGCAAGTCTCCAATTGGTTTCATTGCCATCTCACTTCAATATTAATGAGGAAAAAACTCTCTTAGCTATTCAAGTATCACCCCTTATGCGATGGATTCTAAGCCTCCAAATAGTTTTAGTGACATGCTTTATACCACTATCTTATTACAATGATTGTAATGTCTTTTGTCATTATAATAGTGGTATACTTACTATGTTGAAATCTCTCATTCTTAAATATATAAAATTCCATATTTTAAAAATGCTATAAATTATTATGAAAGTTTTCAATTTCATTCCTTATATCACTATACCACTATCTTACTAATTCAAGTCAATATACTTGGAATACAATTCACCTCAAACAATTTTGAGTACACCTCATAAACATTAATAACGAGTCAAACCCTAACTCACCTTTAGTGTCATTACCTATATCATCAATGGAATCAATATCCTTAAAATTAATATAGTTGAAATGCAATTTAGCAAACAATTTGAAGATCATCCCTCTAGAACACTAATTGAGGTGCAAGTCCCCCAATCACATTTGGTGTCATTCCTTATACCATCAATTGAATCCTCTTCCTTAAGCCTTTAATACAATTCTCTAATTGAGATGCAAGTCCTAATAAAATTTGAAGCTCAGTTCTATATACCACCTAATTGCATATGTCCTATCAATTGAATCAAGTGTCCTTAAACCTTTTTAATATAGTTTCCTAAAGTGTTAAATTACAATATAGTTGGTTATATATTGTGCTTTATTTTAAATATTATTATATAATGACATATTATATATATAGATATATAATTTTCACAATATAAATAACTTTTCATATATTTCTATATGTTATATTTATTTTAAATAATAATAATCTTTATCTCATATATACTAAATTCCCAAACTATTTTAATGTAATACTTATAACATTATTTTAACGTATTTTATACTTCTATGACATTATTATTATTATTATTATTTTTATATAATTTAGATCAACTTAAAATGTAATTTTAAATACTAAATTAGATGATATGCATGACTTACATATGTGTGGTTTAATTTTAAGAATGATTGTCTAAGTCTCATGCCTTATGTCAAAGATTTATTGTATGTTATGTAATTATTTTGGTGCATGGTTTATGACAAGGTGTGTTAGATGATGTTATTTTAAAATATTAAATATGAGAACTTAAAATGAATTCTTTAATTCTTAAAATAATACTTTTAACTTTTTATTATTAGATATGTATTGTTGTAAATTATTATAATGATATACAATTATTTTGGAGTTTCAAATTTAATATTTTATTAAATATGTGTTATTTTGGAGTCACTAAATAATATTTATTAAATATGTGTATATAGATTACCAAATTTTGTTATAATGATATATAATATTTTAAGATTTTAAGTTTGTAAATGAATTTAATGTCAATGTCATGTTTAGTAGGTTTTATTGTCTTACACTAAAATATAATTGTAATAAAAATTTATTTTAAATATCAATTTCAGAATATTTGTAATAATTTAATTTTAAGGTCAAATAGATATTCTTAAATAAAGTATATTTTAAAAATAAATATCCTAATTTTAAAAGTATATTTTTTTTTAGATTATAGTTATTGCAAGTTATAATATAACAATAATATATTTTATGTTAAAAAATTTATTTCAAAATAATAATATTCTCATATCCACATAAATGGTCATTCATGCTCTCCTCACATAAAATCTAAGTCATTTCAAAGTGAGATTGTGATGCAGGAGAAAACCCACCGCAAGTTAAAGTGGAAATTTGTAAACCTTCGAGAAGAGACAACGTGGCCAAGAGAACGAGATTTACTCATATTCGATTTAGTTTGTTCATTGTTTGTTAGTGATATTCAAATTTCTATGGATCGTGAGTGAACTTAGGGATTTGATCGGATCCTTCCAATGATCCGATAAATATTGTATTGTGTCATTTAAATGTAAGACTATGGTCATTGTGAGAAAAGAGAGGCCAACAAGATGTAAGATTAGGAAAGGCCCAGCGAGGCCTTTGTATTGTATCTAAGCTCAAATTAATGGAGATTTCATAGTAATACGTATCCATGTGTAAATTATGAATGCATGTGTGTAAACCTCCGCTGCGGTTTGTGGGTCTCTGCAGGTGTGTGGGAGGATAGATTGTGAGTTGAGAGTATTTTTTAGGTCTGAACAACATGGAGAACGATGACTAGATGAAAGTCAATCATTATCAACCTTGAGACCACATTCCAATTAAATAATGATCCTTGATCAAACTCTCAAACCGTCGATCATTGAAAGGATCGATAATGATCTATTATCAAGTGTGAGTGCACAAAGTTGGTAGACAATAAAGTGAAATGGGGTGAGCAGAAACACAAAATCACAAGAAGGAGTACATGTTTCAGGAACACACATCGCAGTTCCTCGAGGTGATAGATTCGGTAATCCCAAAAATTCACTCAAAAGCCACATGCAATATTCAAGAACACGTATGTGTTTCTCAAGAATGTGCACACGTTCCGAGAAACACATGTACAAGAATGCATGAACGTCTTGAAACAAATTGAAATAAAAAATAATGCATGTGTTTTAGGAATGTAGCGCTCCTAAAGCTATTAATGCTGTTATTAATAGGAATGCACACACATTCATGTTAACATGGGACATTCTCTACCCCCACCTTCTCTCCCCCAACCTCTGATCTTCCTCCCAAGAAGGCCATCAAGAGAAGGTGACCACACAAGCCATAGCTCGACTTCTAACTAAAAACTCTCCTCAGGGGCACGAATCTGAACAGGGGCGCACCATTAAAATGGGGATCCAAACTGGGGTGACTCGAGAGTGTCCAATAGGTTTTGGCGATCTTAGAGTGTTATTGGATAAATCGATAGGTGCATAATTAACTCCGATCTCCCTAGATCCACCTAGATTCAGAACAAAACACACCAAAACATGACGCTTTCCTCTTTAATACCTTGCAATATTGAATTTACTAACTAAAGAGGATAGGTGACATACTGCTTAAAACTGCCTCTCGTTGTCGCCATCCCAGTCTGGGTCCACAACACTCATACAATGATGATCCTCAAGAAAAGAATGCAAATAACTAAAGTGATAGTAATAGCATAAAAATCAATATAAACCCCAGTGTATGATCAAGGAATATACAATAAAACACTCTTAATAAGCTTTATAGGAAAGAATCGTATTACTCTATCATATTAAATGTGAAAGAGAGATTACAACCGTGGCCTGATGTCATCATAAGATCCTCTAACCGTCTCTTCTCGCTTTCACATCATTCCAAGAATTATGAGAGCATAGAACTGATAATATTCACAATTTATCTCTTGACAAAGGTAAAACTCAAACATTACCCACCCAAGCTAATAATTCCAAGCCAAATCCAACTTATCAAAAGCTAACTTTCTCCATGAGAGATCCTCTCTTTTATAAGTTGAAGAGGACAAAGTGAGGAGGTTAGGATGATACCAATAAATCATAAAGGTGAGTAAGATCCAAACCATTCAATTGCCAATTCCTCACCATGGAAGTTTCTCCTTCTGAATACCGTGAAAAACGCTTATTTTTCCCACGTACAAGCATTCTCGCACTTTTTACCTATAGAGCGTGAATCATGAACTCCTCGCAACCTAGTTATGATTTAGCTTCCATTTAGAGATATAACCATTCTCAAGACCCTAGCTATAATACTGCAGCCTCATGAACTTCCTTTTTCATAGGATGTTTACAAAGGAAAATGCAATCTCTTTTCTCAGGAAAAGTTCTCCTTCCTTCTCTCAGAGCTCGTGCCATTGACCTCAAGGAAACAGATAGGTTCTATCGCCATTAACGGTCATAGGATGATGAAAATAATGTGTAACTTAGAGCATTCCTGGGGATTGGGTGGGGAGAATCCAGCCCATGGAAGAGGGCGACTCACTTCATTCCTAAAAGAAGAGAGACTAACAAGAGCCAAGAAACTCCCAAGCCTCTTCTGCCTCAGAAAACTCGAGGGAAATGATTTTATCCCTGAGATAGTGGTTAGCTAATGAGATAATCTTGCTCGTGAGGTGGAAGAATGGAAACAGAGTCACCAGGAGGCAACCATGAATGAAGGTGCACTGTTTATTCTTCAGAAACCCTAAAATGAAATTGTCATGAATGTAAAAATGAAACCCTAAAAAGAAAACAAATCAAGACACACAGATTCATGAAAAGGTAAGAATGCTTGTTTTAGTCCTCAACCCACCTTATATACCAAGGGAACCATGATTATACAGACATTTAATTCATCATCAAAGGTGAAGAAGTGTTGCACCTAGGTGATTGACTTGTGCACCCTAGGTGGGAGTTCCCCTAGTTGGCCTCCTTGACCCAATTCCTCCGAGTTGGCCCTGAAGCTCGCCTCCATGAGAACAGGGAACTTGTTGTGCAATACATCAATTATGATCCACTTTTCCTATGTTGGAGTTTGGCCTTCATGGTCTACCAGATATGAAGTCTAAGTCTAGTGTCTTGCAGAGAGACTCTAGTAACCAAGATAGTGAGTATTTGGCCATTGGAGTTGGAAATCAGAAATGTTGTCCACCGGATGAGTGATGGCAGGACTCGTTCTTCCAAGAGGGAAGGTTCAAACAACTTTAAGTGATTTACATTAATGACATTGTGGATTCCCGTTTGTGGTAAGGCAGATCCAACCCATATGCATTTTCTCCAATCTTGTCGAGTATTGTATACATGCCATATCTTATTGGAAGAATCTTGTGATGGTGTCCTTTGAAGTGCTTTATATCCAAGTGTAACCAAACTTTATCCCCTATTTGAAAGGCCATGAAGGTTCTTTATTTTTCATAGCGCTGCTTGGCATGATCTTGGGTTGCTTTGAGTGCGGATGTGACTGAACCGTGGCATTGTGTAATTTGTTGGAGAAATCATTGAGCTGATAGTTGTTCTTGTTGTTGATGGAAGGTACCTGAGGAGCCCAAGTGAGTGGAAGCTCGGTTGGAGATGTTGGTTGGAAGCCCAATCAGACTTTAAAAGGTGAAAATCCTATATAAGAATGTGTTTCCTTGTTGTAGCTATGCCGGAGAATGTGTAAGTAATTGTCCCATTGTTTGTTGTGCTCAAAGTGAGTTAGGAGAGCATGAACCAAGACTTTGTTGACAACCTATATTTGGCCATCCGCTTTGGATGGAATGCAAGAGAAAACTTGAGGAATCCAAATAGCTTCATATGGTCCTTCAAAATGTATTGAGGAAGAGAGAATATCTATCTGATATGATACTACTTGGGAGGCCAAAATCGGTCCAGACATGACAGAAATAGAAATTCGTTGTTTGCGCTATTGTAGTAGCCTTTGTGCATGGGATAAAAAAGTACCATTTTGCTGAAGAGACATACCACTACCCAAATTGCATCATGCTAATTTTGGGTTGTTGGAAGTCCACTTAGGAAGTCCATTGAGATTGAATCCAAGGCCGAGAAGGAAGCGAAAATGGTTGATACAACCCATTATTCCTGTTAGATGGCTTGTATGGTAGAAATACAAGGAACAAGCTTTGATATATTTTTTCAACTTGAGGTTGTATGGAATAAATAAACAAATGTGGCATTGCTGATGTTGGGTGGTCTTTGTGGTCCTAAAGTGGCCCCTATAGGTTGAAGCATGCACTTCCCTGATGAGCAAGAGGCGACCTTCTGAGTGTGGAACACATATAAAATTCAACTTATATAGCCACAAATCCCGAATAGTCTATTCTAGGAAGGGGGTCTGATTGACCACTGTGGGGCTTTGCAAAGCTTCCCAAATCTCTCAAAACTCAATGTCAGTAGCATATTAATCTTTCCATGTGTCATAAGTAGCACAATGCACTTATAGAATTGGAAGAACTGGAGTGGGAGGTCGAATTAGAAAATCAACCATTTTATTAGAAGTGTCTTTCTTGTATTTGATGACTAAGTGAAATTGTTGATGTAGGAGGCCCATTTAAGGTGCTTTGTTCCTGAATCTTCGACTAAGAGTTGATGAAAATCAAAGGGTGGTAGTCGGTATGCATAATGGTTTCTTCACCCAACAAATAATGCCTCCATTGTTTGAGATCTTAAACTGGACTATAAAATTCCTTGTCATAGGTAATATAATTTTTCTTTGCCTCGGACAGGTTTCAGAGTAGTAAGCAATGGGGTGTCCTCCATATTTGGGCATGGCATCAATAACATATTTCAGAGGCGCCAAACTCAATATCAGCGTAGGTTGGGATAGGTCTGGAAAATGTAAAACACGGGATGGGCAGAGGGCGTCTTTGAGATGAGTAAAGTGATTAGTTTCTTCTTTGGTCCAGCTGATTGTAGAAGAAATATTTGAGAGTTTTTGGAAAGGTCGAGAAAGATTTTAAAAGAGGGAATGAACTTATGATAGAAATTGATGCCACCAAAAATATTTTCAACTCCTTAGCTCAAGAAGGTAGAGGCCATTGTTTCAATGCTTGGATGTGAGATGGATCTGGTTGAATACCCTCCGAGCTGACCATAAATCCGAGATAGGGAACTCTAAGTCCACCAAAATATGATTTTTTCTCTTTGACTTGCAACTTGTGTTCTTGGAGAACTTGGAGAACTTGTTGGACATGTTGCATGTGAGTCTCCCATGTCCGACTGAAGATGAGAATGTCATCTAAGTAGATGACCACAAATCAACACAAATTTCCTCTAAAGATGTCATTGATGGTTTCCATGAAAGTGGGACAAGAGGAGACCTAAATGTATTGATCTTCACTCAAAAGACACCAAATTTGGTCTTGAAATATTTTTTCCAAACATCCTCTCGTCTATTCAAACTTTATGGTAGCCCATTGTCAAATCCAATTTAGTAAACCATTTAGCTCCTTGGAGGGTATCGAGTAGTTCAAGCCAATTCCTGGGGAAGGAGTAACACTTTTTTATCAGGGTTTCAAGAAGGATCGGTAATCAGTGATAAGGAACATTTATGAGGTATCTCATTTAAGGATGACAAAGGTGGCATAAGCACAGGGAGAAGATGAAGGTTAGATGTGGCCAAAGTTATAGCACGGTCAGCTTGTCTATTTTCCATTTCTCTATTTCATGGGGCCAACCAACAATAGGGGTGTTAGGTAAGGCATATCCGAGAATGAGAGGAAACGGAATGTATCAATGTGGCGAGATGGGGAAAGTCCCTCTCGAGGTTGAAATACCTATGCAAACTCGTGGAGGAGGGGAGGCATAGTTTTAGGAACATGGTGCATTGTATTGTTTGCTGTTATTGGCACCAAACAGATAGAGACACATTGGTTTAGGTGTGCGCGGGATTTTTATCTGGGTAGAAGGGGGTCCGGCTTTTTATGCAGTAGTTAAGATATAAGTGTGGCTTTCTTTGGTAATTTTGTACTGGTTGGATTTGGCTAGATAGATAGCATTTATTTGGTTTTGGTATGGGATACCGAGCAAAAAATACACACAATCCAAGGGGGAGACATCACGATGATTGATGTCTTTGAATTGGCTCAGGCCAAAGTGACCGTGACACAACACTTGGAAACTAGGAGGCAAGGGAAATCCTTTTGGACCCATCCAAGTCGATAAGGTTTGGTGATGGAGGTGACAAGATTAAGGTGATTGACAAGGTCTTGAGACACCAAATGTTTCCTTCTTCCTAAAGTGCACGCATTGTTATTAATAGGAACATACACTCATTCATGTTAACTCTACAGGAGAAGGTGACCATAATCCATAGCTCAGATTCTAACCAAAAACTCTCCTCAATGGCGCGAATCTGAACAAGGGTGCACCATTAGCTTGGGTGACCAAGAAAATGGGGATCCAGGCCAAGGTGATCCAAGAGTTGCCAAGTGGTTTTGGCGATCTTAGTGTGTTATTGGATAACCGGTAGGTGCGACACTAATTGATCTCCTAGATCCACCTAGATATAGACCAAAACACACCGTAATTATGACGCTTTCCTTAAGTTTTAATATTGAATTTACTAACCAAAAAAGGATGAGTGACATACCATTAAAATGTCACTTCCTCTCACCATGCTAGCTTTGTTCCAACTTTCATACAATGATGATCCTACAAAATAATGCACCCAACCAAAGTGGGATAGTAATATCATAAACTCAATATAAAACCTATGTATGTGATCAAGGAATCACAATAAACATGACAAGATTTATAGGAAGGAATCATATCATCAAGATCATATTAAAATGAAAGAGAGATTACAACCGCGGGTTTTCCTGATGTCATAAGGTCCCTTCCAACTATCCTTCGCTCCCACACACTTCCATCTAAGAATTGGAGAGAACGGATCTCTGATAATGTTCATAATCTATCTTGACAAAGACAAACCTCAAAGATTGGCCCACCCAAGCCATAACTCCAAGACAAATCCAACTTAGCCCTTTCCATGTGAGAGAGCTCTCCTTTATAGGGTGAGGAGGTTAGATGATCCCACTAAATCATGAAAGCTAGCAAGATCTAAACCATTCGAATGCTACACCACCATGGAAGTTTCTCCTTCCAGAAGACTCACTCTAAAACACTCATTTTTCCCATGTGTAAGAATTATCACACCCTACCTATAGATAGACTGCGGAACTCCTCACAACCTAGCTATGTTGAAGCCTACGAGAATCAGCCATGCTCCATCTCTAGCTATAATGCAGCCTTCAAACTTCCTTTTATAGGGATGTTTAAAAAAGGAAATGCAACTTCTTTTTCTGAACGCTTCTCCTTCCTTCTTCGTGAACTGTGCCATTGACCCTCGGCAACAGATAGGTTTACATCATTAATGGCCATAGGAGTGATGAAAATAATGCAGGTCCTAGAGTGACCTCCGATTAGTGGGAGAATCCCGCTGCAACATGGAAGAGGGCTTATCTACCACTTCATTCTCCTTAAAGAAGAGACCAACAAGATGCTAAGAAACCCCGCTATACTCTTCACCGTAAAATTCGAAGGAAATGATTTTATCCCCGAGAGAATGCTTCATTAACAGATAAGCTTTCTCTCAGAGGTAGAAAAATGGAAAACAAGGTCACCAAGAGGTGCAGCCATGAAGGAAGGTGCAATGGTTATTCTTCATAAACCCTAAAAATAAAATTGTCATGAATGTAAAATGAAAACTCAGAAAAGAAAACAACCAAGACACATAGCTTCAGAGGAAAAGGTAAGAATGCTTTATTTTAGTCCTGGTTCACCTTATATACCAAGGGAACCATTTATTTTACATATATTTAATTCATCATCAAAATGTGAAGAAGTGTTGCACCTAGGTGATTGACTTGTGCTCCCTAGGTGGGAGTTCCCCTAGGTGGCCTCCTTGACCCAATTCCTCCCTGTTTAGATTTTGAAGTGTCCTGTCTTCCATGAGAATATGTGGAAACTTGTTGTTCAATACATCAATTTTGATCCACTTTGCCTGTGTTGGATTTTGGCCTTCGTGGTCTACCATATATGAAGTGTAAGTCTAGTGTCTTGCAGAGAGACTTCGAGTGTCTAGTATAGTGCCTTTGGCCAATGGGAGTTGGAAATCAGAAATGTTGTCCACTGGATGAGTGATGGTGTCTCGTTCTTCCAAGAGGGAAGGCTCAAACAACTTTAAGTGATTTACATTAATGACATTGTGGATTCCCATTTGTTGTGGCAGATCCAACCTATATGCATTTTCTCCAATCTTGTCGAATATTGTATACATACCATATCTGATTGGAAGAAGCTTGTGATGGTGTCCCTTGAAGCACTTTCTAGCCAAGTGTAACCAAACTTGATCCCTTGGTTGAAAGGACATGAAGGTTCTTTGTTTTTCATGGCACTTCTTGGCAAGATCTTGGGTTTCTTTGAGTGCGGATGTGACTGAACTGTGGCATTGTGTAATTTGTTGGAGAAATCATTGAGCTGACAGTTGTTCCTGTTGTTGATCGAAGGTACCTTGAGGAGCCCAAGTGAGTGGAATCTCGGTTAGAGATGTTGGTTGGAAGCCCAATCAGAGTTTAAAAGGTGAAAATACCGCTACCTAGATTGCATCATGCTTCTTTTGGTTTGTTGGAAGTCCACTTAGGAAGTCCATTGAGATTGACTCGCAAGGCAGAGAAGGAAGAGACAGTGGTTGATACAACCCATGCTTCCAGTTGGATGGCTTGGATTATGAGCATAAGGAACAAGCTCTGATATATTTTTCAACTTGAGGTTGCATGGAAGGCCAATGAAAATGGCGTTGCAGATGTTGGGTGGTATTTGTGGTCCTGAAGTGGCCCCTATAGGTTGAAGCATGCACTTCCCTGATGAGAAAGAGGCGGTCTTCTTAGTGTGTAACGCATAGCAAATTCAACATATATAGCCACCCATCCCGAATAGTGTAGTCTAGGAAGGGGGTTTGATTGATCACTGTGGGGATTTGCAAAGCTTCCCAGATCTCTCGAAAGTAGGTGTCAGTAGCATATTAATCTTTCCATGTGTCATAAGTATCGCAACTCACTTCTAGAATGGAAAGAAATGGAGTGGGAGGTCGAGTTAGCAAATCAACCATTTTATTAGAAGTGTCTTTCTTGTATCTGATGACTAAGTGAAATTGTTGAATGTAGGAGGCCCATTTAAGGTGCCTTTGTTCCTGAATCT
>SNQJ01S0145291.1:5999-30115 GCA_010110895.2 Picea sitchensis | reverse complement strand
TAATGGCAGGAGTGAATTATATATTTGACTCTGAGTTTTATGTGTTTAATTCTGGTTAAATGCATTTGTTTTTACATCCATGTAACGAATGATGTGAGTAAGAGGTTGGGTGAACCTGGGTAGTGTAAAAGGGTACACTACAACACCTAAGCCTAAAAAGTCAGATTTTGTGATTCTGTATATATCATGGTCATACATTTCTGAACCCTCGATATCCCGACATGCGAAGTGGCAAAGTTGACTTAAGTGTAATCACAGTTTTTTAACTTTTAAACATGGGTTATCACCATTGATACATCGTGCTCTCATGTTTCGGGAGTCACACCTTGAACGCCCTTTGAATGTTCGACGTGCGAAGTTGTGAGTCTCGTTTAAGTTAAAACTGGTTAATAGCAAGAATAATGACTTTTAAGCCATTTTTAATCTTCGTCGCAATTTCACGACTCGGTGGTCGTTACCCCAGAAACAACACATTTGTAACTCTGATCCCCGAAGTCACAATTTTCTTTAATTAATCGGGGTTAATTAAAAGCTTAAGCCAAATCACAGTTAATCAACCAAATCGCAATATCGTGATTTCGGGGTTCGCGGATTCAACGACTAGGAGTGAAGTTATCCGATACTGCGAACTCCGAAAAAAGGGATTAAATACTAAACATACTTAATAAAAGGTTGAACTAAATTAATTAACACCTTAAACTACCTTTAACCTGTACAACCTACGAATTGAGTTTTAAACGTTGTTGCAATCCTCCCGAATCGCGAGTTATCAAACATTTATGGCATTTATTAAGAAATTTAGTTAGGTGACTGATAGTAGGATCTTTTTTATTTCTAATTCTTTCTATTAAATGATTTAAACGTTCTGTCAACAAGGACTCACATAGACTTAAGTACTTAAAGAGAAAGTATTTCAGTCATTATCTTAGATTTCTTTCCAATTTACGCAGAGCCAAGTTCACCAAGATAACCTCTATCTGTGTTTCCATTTTCTATGACAGGGAATCCAATTGCAAGGTTCTACATCATGGCTCCGCGAAAAGCGCCCAAGGCAGCTGCCGAGAGTTCAGGTCAAGGTTAAGATATTATTTATGATACCTCGCCTAGAAGTATCAATACTTTCAAAACATGGACGTATGTTTCTAACATTATGCAATCTGAGCTGATATATTGTCCAGATGATTCCAATGATAACGAGAAAGATGAATTGTCCACCAAATACAAAATCATCGCTCAGTCGGAGATGCAAGAGGTTGCAGCAAGGCCACAAATTTTTCCCTATTATGATATGATTAGATGGGCGTTGGACCATGTAGACATCCCGACTAGAAAAAATTTCAATGAGCAGAAGGTGGCAATTGGGACATTCAGACCAGAGCATTTACAAGAAATGTATAAATTGTTTCCCACACCATACCTTAATCATAATGTCAGATTCTTGGAGGGTTTCAAAAAGAAGGAATGCGATCAGTTTGGGAAAAGCTTATCTGACCTGATCAAAGACTGGGTTTTAAACCCTGCAAAATCCAGGGCTGATACTAATGGAATTTATTCATTCTCATCATTGGTACCACAATTCATGTATATAGCAATGATGGTTTGCAGACTATATGGGAAGGAGGACACCTCTCACTTATTTCGCCCATGGGTACCACTTATGCACATAGTAGCAGAGGGATTCACTTTCAACTGGGCCAAATTGTTGTCAAACAGTCTGGCCAGTCGAATTACGGAATACCAATTACAAAACGCGAGCGGGAAGGTGTCCTCATTCTTCATGTATGCTTACATCATGGATGTTGTTTGCTTCATGACACCTTTCCCACTAATGAACTCAAGCTGGACTCCAACTAATGCAGATCCTATACATGTCTACCACTTGAAACTCTGGGAAGATAAAGCCAAATAATTTGTCTACGAGATTTTCAACTAGGTAATGGTGTCATTGCATGTCTCTATCTTCGACCATCCACCTCCCAGGATTTCAGATAACATCAGGACCAACCTGAGAAGTGTGGAAGATTGGTATATAAAAGAGAAAATTTTGTATATTATGGTTTTTGGCACCTCTGTCCCCCCATATGCTCTGTCACTATTCTTACCAGACAAGCTAGTGTGTCGCGAGATCGCCAGGCAAACTGTGCTCGGTGGGATAAGAAAGGATCTCAAAAGAGTATCGAAGAAGGTATGGCCACCTTTCCCCATTCACATTGGTACATATTCCTTATTAGATTTCGGCCATGCCAAGGCAGAGGCTACGACCTTGGAGGAAATGGAGTTAGTGGACATTGAGTTTAAGAAACATGACCCTAATAAGGTTGTGAGTAATCACTTGGCGAGATGTGGGATGAAGAGATACGAACACGAAGACTCACCTCATGACGAAATATTTCGAGGTGCAAGGTCCTACTCTGGAATATTGAGCCGGGTTCAAGCTCTGCTGCCAGGTGATATGGCCTATTTTTATACATTCCAAGAGCACAGGAGAAGTTTCCTCCCTAAAGTGTTACAGGGTGGAAATTCACAACCTCCGAGTACACAACAAGCATGAGATAAAAGTTCAGTGGGTATGAACCTTAGCAAACAAGAGACTCAGTACAAACCAGAGGAAACTAAGATCTCGAATCAGGAAGGAGAGATCCCCAACCAAGAAGAAGGAAACCCATAGATAGTTACCAAGGAAATCGACATCCCCATTGCATCCATCACTCCCTTGCAATTCACGAAGGGGAACCTTGGTACATAGTGGATATTCAAGGAGGACCTAACACTTATTTATGTAGAAGAGTTTCTTCCTAGTGAATTCTTCTTTAGTAAGAAAAGGAAGGCTGTGGTGAAGCAAGAAACATACCAAAGAGTGGGCACAGTGGCTAAAAAATACAAAATCTTGGTGGATGGGGAAGCCTTGGAAGAGGAAGAATTCGCTGCTGAGATAGTCGAAACATTGGGGGCTTACGCAACAACCAACCAATATTCAATCGTAACTTTGAGGGCATGGTTGAAACAAAAGAACCTATTGATCAGCAAGTTGGAGGCTCGGTTAGCAACGATAGAGACGAATGCCAGGGAGGAAGAAAACAAAGGTTTCGAGCAAGCCAGAGTGATTGATCAACATGAAATCAAGAGGCTTAAGTCCGACCTTGAGCATATGCATCAGTCGGCACAAACAAGCCAAACAAGGGTAAGTCAACAAGAAGAGAAAATAAAATTATTGTAGTCTAAATTAATTTATGTTGAAAACCGGGTCATAGACATAACAATATTCCAATCCCAAGCTATGAAAATATGAAATAGGTAGAAGTAGATCAACAAGATCTACTTGCCAAAGTAGAAACCATACAGAATCATTTCCATATGTTAGAACATGCATTGAAGGATATCTCCTTGAGAGAAAGAGAAGTGGTAGCAACTCAAATTGCTTTCCAAGAAGCTGTTATAGCAACAACAAAAGAAGAGGTGGCCATCAATTCCAGGCTGTCTATCCCAGAGCAAGCCAGAGGTAACATCCTATTGAAGGCATGGGAACATAATATATCCGAGAGCAGAAAAAGAGATAAAGAAATGAGAGATGCTTGTGAAGAAACATTTAGCTTGATAAATAAAAATTTGTTAGATCTCGATAAAGAAAGTATTGCTGGAACACTGGGCAAAATTAACATAGCCAAACATCTGTTGGATATCAAGGAAAATGGGGAAAAAGGACAAATTGAATTATCCCAGGTAATTCAGGCCAATATCGCCCAAGTGGATAAATTGTTGATAAGTCCAAGCTTGCAATTGTAGTCTATCATCACAGAATATCGACAAGTAGGAAAAATATTGCCACAGTTGACAAATGATTGTTACACTTTCGAGGCGAACAGTCAGGCCAAACCTTCCAAGCTGATAGCCTAGTTGGTAGAAAAATGTGGTTTTTGTATCGAGCAGGAGAAAGGGAAAACTTTCGAAGGCAAGTAATGATAGATGCTAATCACATCCTATTCTTGGAGCCAGAGTACAAAAAATAAAATAAAAATGCCCTACCCACGTGGAGGAAGACAAGAGACAAGGAAGTGAAACGCTTCATTTCCCATTTGTAACCGAATTTTTTAGAACGATTGGAATTCAATGCATTTTAAAATTTTGTATAAGTATAATTTTGAGAGAAGAAGCAAGGGATTTTTCTCCTTTGATTGATTGTACCAAAGAATATCTCTTTCTCTAGAATTAATACAAGGCAGATCGAAGACTCTTTTTTCCGTCAAGACTAGGTTATGTGTTTCTTCTGTTGTTTTCACATTTCACATAATGTCTCATATGTGTATTTAATGAATGCTTAGCTGCAATTTAGTACAATTTCTACTATGGTGGTCACTTTTTTTTAGTTATCTAATCGTTTACAACTTTTCCTCTGTATCGACTATCAACCGGTACAAGACCTGTGAATTGTTTAGATTTTTATATCATATGCTTCATTAAAATTTCTCTTACTTATCTTATTCTTCTGTCACAAGGTGATATTCTTCCTTGATTGATGCCTCACATTGTTCAACAAATCTATATTTTATTTCACTTCATGTATGGTTTTAAATTTTAACTCAGTTACGGAAAACGACCTATGATTTCATTATACTATTAATTCGATTGTGGGATTCTTTCTTGTATAATCTAAAGGTGAAACATCAACCAACGCTTTACAAAAATTATGTTCCTTTATGACTGTCCCAGTGGCACAACAACCCAACTTAGAACCCGGTCTCTCAGATCAAACCAACCTCTCTTTAAATCTTTTCAATACCATTATGAAAACTGCTACTACCCAGGCCGAACTTGAACGTTCATGGGCAACCATTGAACGAGATATAAACATTCGGGAATAGTTAGAAGCTAGACCCAGATAACTTAGAAACCAACCTTAACTTCTTTTCCCAGTTGTTTCCTCCAGTTACATCTTTCACACTTTTTGGATGCCTAGACTTGGTACTTTATAGCCTTAAGTACAGACTCTGGAACAACATCTTTTTGGCACCGTTGTCGGGGAACAGAGATACAAAATCATTTTTCCCTAGGAGAATGACATTTGCAAGTTTCTACTTTTTGATAGTGAACAAAGAGTGAACACCTTCTAAAGGCTGATTTTTTATTAGTCACTTGGCGACTCCACGTTAAGTAAGCTAGCATCCTGTCGAAGGAACACCAGACAAAATCCAGATGGTAAACATACCACACCTGTTCCCGATCCCGAAAAAATACTAAAATAAAGAGGTTCCCTTAAACCAACTACTATGGCCTACCAGCTTAGACACACACAACCCAAGTCCAAGACCCCACTCGAAGCATTGACTTCATGAGGAGCTCTCATCGAAACCCTCTCTGGAGAAACGAGGATAGTCGAGGCCGAAACCCTAAACCCAAATTTAGCTTCCCCGGAAATTAAATCTGAAACTCATACGACTACCTCCTGTGTAAACGAAGGTGAAAATCCCTTAGTAAAGATTGCATCAATTGGTACCCCTATAACTCTTCAGTTGGATTTCCCGACGTCACTAAGTCCTGAAGAGTATACCATATACTTGGATTCCACACCTGCGGGTTCCCCCATTTACATCTCTTGCAAGTCAAAGGAACCAAGCCCCCGTATCCCGTTTCCACCTTTTTCAGTATTCTCGTCTCTCGAAGAAGCTAAAGATTTTCTATACATCTTCCAAAATCCTTTGTACAACATATCAGTTTCCTCTTTGAGAGTATCTATGGTTGCGGCAGGAGGAGGAGTGGGAGGCCAAGCGCCACCCCCACCACCCAGGATTTTCACTAAAGTAGCTGCCAGATACGCCCCTCTGGTCCTCCCAATACCCCTGCATGACCTACTTGAAAACTATATGAAAAACCTACCTAAGTTTACAGGGGAAGGAGACCTAACCGCAACCAAACATATAAATTTCTTTGACCAATTCGTGGACATCCTAGGTCTCTAACATGAAGATGTGTATTCACGGTTGTTTGTCCAAACTTTTGAAGGATAGGTGAGAACCTGGTTCCAAAGTCTTCCCACAGGTTCAATATTATCCTATGATGCTTTGGAAGATGCTTTTCTTAGGCAATGGGGTGAAAGGAAGGACCATTTATACTATCTATCTAAGTTTGGATCTTTGAAGAAAAAAAGTTCAGAAACCGTTATGGAATTCATTCAAATATTTAACAAAATATATATAATAAGATCCCAGTCAAGGTTAAACCGTCCCAACCTGCAGCCAAGGTAAGCTTTGTGGGAGCCTTCGAACCCAATTTCACACTTTTATTAAGAGAAAGGAGAGGGGCCGACCTGACCCGAATGCAAGATGATGTCGTGGAGATTGAGTCAAACATGATGGCTTTCGGTAAACTAAAAACAAAAATAGAAATGAGAAACAGAGAGACCAAATGCTTTAAAGAACAAGTGGGACCTTCAAGATCAGGGAGGTCCTCAGATGATAAAATAGATGATATGGCTAGGATAATAAAGGAGCTATCAAATAAAATTTCAAGAATGGAGCTAGATCAATCCAAATCAGATCAATTTGTTAAGAGGGATTTCAGAAGAAATCCCAATCCTCAAATTCAACAAAGACAGATTAAAAATGAAGACAAAAAAATTAAAAATCCTTTAAAAAACGAAAATTTTATAGGAGGAAATGACTTGCAAGAATTTGAGGATCTAGAAGAAGACGTTAACAATTTGGGTGACGATTGTGTACAACCTCATCTAACCAAGAAAGATTATGAGAGGTCTCTGAACACAGAACAACCATCAAATAAAGATAACAACATAAATAATGCAGGTGATTCTACCTATCAAGGGATGGTTGATACTACAATGGTTGAGCTCCAACACAAGTACAATCTGTGGCCTAAAACTAAATCTGCGTCGACTACTCAACCAAATAAAATCCTACCAAGAGGTGAAACATATGAGCCCGTTCTGAAAGACACTGAGATACATAATACCAAAATAAAGGAGGCCGAGGCCCAAGCTGGGAAAATTAAGGTAGCCGGAATGCAGATATTGGAAACAAAACTAACTGAAAATAAAACAATGCAAACAAATAAGCTAGAAAGGAAGGAAACCGAAGCTTCAACTAAATAAATAGAAAAACTCGTGGGGGGTTTTAGCATGGAAAATGAGATAAACAAGATAAAAATACCAATACCTCTAGTTGAATTGGCAAAGAATTTTGTCTACCAAAAACAAGTAACCAAAATGATAAATCTTTCAGATTTAGAAAGTCATTCTGACGTGATAAATTTGGAAGACAATAAGCCTAATATAACTTTTGGCCTGCATTTTGAAGGCGCTAGGGATACGGTCACCCCTTTATATATCACACTTAACGTGCAAGATCATCTGCTACATAATTGCATACTAGACTCTGGAGCCTCACATAACATGATGCCCAAGTCTATTATGGACAGACTAGGCCTTGAAATCACCAGGCCATATAGAGACCTGTATTCTTTCGATTCAAGGAGAGTTAAGTGTATGGGCATGATCAAAGATCTAGTGGTAACTCTTGCGCAGGTGTCGATAAAAAACGTTCTAATGGATGTAGTTATCACCGATATACCTCTGAATTATGGTTTGCTCTTGTCTAGGTCTTGGGGAGCCAAGCTTGGGTGATCTCTTCAATTAGACATGACTTATGCCACGATTCCCATTTTTGGCGGACAGTTCACTCGGCTATACAGAGAGACATGGTTAGCATATATAGTAAGTGATCCCTAGAATCCTAATAATTATCCTGTTTATGTCGCTGATCAAGACCTTGGTAATTGTATTTTATCTTTTGATGATGGTGCAAATGATTGTACAGAAGAAAGTTTTATAGAGGGAAATAAAGCAAAAAAGATAGATGAAAATGTGTATAACTCTGGGATTTGGAAAATGTTCTTTGATGGTGCTTCATCATGTGAAGGAGAAGGTGCAGGAGTACTCTTTGTAGCACCTAAAAATGAATTTGTTATCCCTTTTTCTTACAGACTGTAGTGGGACATAGACTACACAAATAATGTATGTGAGTACGAATCCTTAGTCTTGGGACTAGAAGTTGCCAGGAGGATGAACATAAAGAACTTGGAATTCTATGGAGATGTGGAGTTGATTGTGAAGCAGATAAATCGGCAGTACCAAGCCAAACACTTGAGATTAAGATCTTACAAAAATTGCACCTGGGATCTAATAGAAAACTTTTTCTCATAGGTAAATGTTCATTACATTCAACGTACAAAAAACCTAAAAGTTGATTCATTAGCCAAAGAAGCCTCAACGTTCGCACCTCCTATAGCTTTCAAACTGAAGTATAATATAGAGGTGAGGCACAGACCCTCCATAACGAACAATATACAACATTGGGAGGTCTTCGAAGATTACGAACAGATCAGAAAATTCCTCGAAATGGTAGACGATTTCGCTAAAACTCACATTGACCAAGAAAACCAAAACGACCATACTTGGATTATGCAAAAAGGGGAGGGTCCTCAAGAGTTTCAAAAGAAGATCGTGAATCATCGCATGTTAGTTTTAAAAAAAAATCAGATTCCGAAAGGATTAATCCCTCTAGAAAGATTGTTTGACCAAAATGACATGCCCCTAAAATCTACTTTACAACCTCAACCAGAAGAAGTTGAAGATTGTGACATAGGGACTAAAGAGGAGCCTAGAATAGTAAAGATATCAAAATATATTCCCCCTGAGATGAAAGGGAAGTATGCAGGTTTACTCCAACAATATAAAGACGTGTTCGCTTGGTCTTACGAGGAGATGAGAACTTATGACACCACAGTGATCAAACATAAAATACCTTTGAAGCCTGGTGTTAAACCTTTCAAATAGAAACTCAGGCAAGCCAATCCCATTTTATTACTCGTGTTTAAAAGGGAAGTTAAAAATATTTTGGATGAAAAAATAATTGTGCCACTGAGATACTCTGACTGGGTAGCTAACTTGGTCTCAGTTAGGAAGAAGAGTGGAGAGATCAGACTGTGTGTGGATTTCAGAAATCTAAATAAATCCTCTCTCAAAGACAATTATTTGCTTCCCAAAATGGATCATGTTTTGGAGAAGGTGGTTGGGGAAAATATAATGTCAATGATCGATGGGTTTTTGAGTTATAATCAGATCGTTGTCAGTGAGCACGACAAAGAGAAAACAACCTTCACCACCCCTTGGGGCACATTTATGTATGAAAAAATTCCCTTCGGTTTAATTAATGCAGGTGCTACCTTCCAACATGCTATGGATATTGCTTTCGTCGGTGAGAGAGATAAATTCATGGTCATTTACCTCGATGATCTGACTGTTTTTTCCAAATCTGATGAAGATCATCTGATACACCTCAAGCAAACATTCGAAAAGTGTCGAAAATTCAATCTGTCTTTAAACCCTAAGAAGTCTCACTTTGCGATGCAAGAAGGTAAAATCCTGGGCCATATTGTGTCTCGATATGGAATTAAAATCGATCCTAAAAAGGTCAAAGCCATAGACACTATAAATATCCCTAGAAATGTAAAAGAAATTCAATATTTTTTAGGAAAAATATTTTTTTTGAGGAGATTTATCCTGAATTTCACTGAAATTGTAAAATTGATCACAGATATGCTGAGGAAGAACAACGAAGTCAAATGGATGGTAGAATCCAAAGCATCATTTTCACGTATCAAGAAAGTTATAAGCGAAGCACCCATGTTGGCCAACCCTGATTACCTCAAAGAGTTTTCTCATTCGCCTCCAAACACACGATAGTGGTAGTACTTCTCCAGAAGAACAAAAAGGGTTTTGAGCAACCGATAACATTCGTTAGTAAGAGCCTTAGAGATGCATAATTGAGATATGATATAATGGAAAATCAATCATACGCTATGGTAAAGGCACTGAAGCCTTTCAGAACCTACGTGTTACACTCCAAGGTAATTGCATATGTGCCCACTAGTTCTGTAAAAGATATATTGGTGCAGCCCGACAAAGACGGGAAGAGGGGTCGGTGGCTCGCTAAAATTCAAGAATTTTATTTAGAGGTCAAACCGACAAAGATCGTAAAAGGACATGGTTTGGATAAACTCTTGGCCGAATCAAATTTTAGAGCACTTAGAATAAATAACCTGCAAGAATACCAGGGATGTGTGGACATAGATGAATTCGATGACGAAACAACTCCAACCGGAATCGAAGAGAAGTTTGTCTTATCATGTTGGTATAAAGACATAGTATCGTACCTTCTAACCCTGAATTGCTTGAGCGATTTATCTCCATCTAAAGCCAGGATATTGAAATTACATGAGATAAAGTATTGTATATCCGAGAGCCAATTTTTCTGGAAAGACCCTCTAGGCTTCCTTTTGGTTTGTTTGGTAGAATCAAAAGAAGGAAAGGTCATAAACGAATTTCATGAACGAGTATGTGGAGGACATCATGTGTGGAGAGAAATGACTTATAAAATCCTGAGGGCAGGATATTACTGGCCTAAACATTTTTTCAGATGTCAATACCAAATTCAGAGCCTGTAAATCTTGCCAATTGTTCACAGGCAAGCAGAAACTCCTAGCACTACCTTTGGTTCCGATTAAAACGAATGCCCCATTTCAAAAATGGGGGTTGGATTTTATAGGCGAAATTAACCCACATTCCAGTGCTCAACATAGATGGATCCTGACCGCTACCAATTATTTCACCAAATGGGTGGAAGATATTCCAACCAGAAGACCGACAGATTTGTTGGTGATAGACTTTCTGGAAGAAAACATACTATCAAGATTCGGTTGTCCCAGAAAAATAGTTACAGACAATGCCTAGGCGTTCAAATCTATGGCGATGGTCATATTTTGCCAAAAATACAATATTATACTGGGCTATTCTACAACATACTACCCCCAAGGAAATGGGTAGCCGAGTCATCGAATAAAAGCCTAATTTCCATAATTAAGAAAGTGTTGAATGAAAACAAAAAATCTTGGCATGTGCATTTGAAGTACGCCTTGTGGGTGAATCAGATAGGCACCAAGAAATCAAATGGCACTTCTCCTTTTCAAATGGTGTACGGGACCGACGTAGTGCTACCCATAAATCTAGCCCTACCCGTGATGAAACTTTGNTTTTTTCAGATGTCAATACCAAATTCAGAGCCTGTAAATCTTGCCAATTGTTCACAGGCAAGCAGAAACTCCTAGCACTACCTTTGGTTCCGATTAAAACGAATGCCCCATTTCAAAAATGGGGGTTGGATTTTATAGGCGAAATTAACCCACATTCCAGTGCTCAACATAGATGGATCCTGACCGCTACCAATTATTTCACCAAATGGGTGGAAGATATTCCAACCAGAAGACCGACAGATTTGTTGGTGATAGACTTTCTGGAAGAAAACATACTATCAAGATTCGGTTGTCCCAGAAAAATAGTTACAGACAATGCCTAGGCGTTCAAATCTATGGCGATGGTCATATTTTGCCAAAAATACAATATTATACTGGGCTATTCTACAACATACTACCCCCAAGGAAATGGGTAGCCGAGTCATCGAATAAAAGCCTAATTTCCATAATTAAGAAAGTGTTGAATGAAAACAAAAAATCTTGGCATGTGCATTTGAAGTACGCCTTGTGGGTGAATCAGATAGGCACCAAGAAATCAAATGGCACTTCTCCTTTTCAAATGGTGTACGGGACCGACGTAGTGCTACCCATAAATCTAGCCCTACCCGTGATGAAACTTTGATAGGATGAAAAAGAAGAACCTAATCACGTCACAAGAAGGATAAATCAGTTGATCGAAGTTCAACAGAACATAATGGAGGCAGACGAAAGGCTTCAGTGGTATCAAAATAATATGAAATCACTGTTCGATCATAAGGCTAAAGATAGGAAATTCCTCCCTGGTGATTTAGTTTTAAAATGGGATGCTAGAAGGGAAGATTCGGCAAAACATGAAAAATTTGACCATATCTGGTATGGTCCATTCAAAGCCACAACTTCTGAAGGGGAGAACTCGTTTCTGTTAGAAAATTTGGACGGTAAAACCCTTAATGCCCCCATCAACGGGTGCTATCTAAAGCACTATATGCAATAAATAATTTCCAAGTTTCCACTGTATATATCGGTTTGTTTTTTTGTTTTTATAGCTATTCGGTAAATTTTATTTTCTTTTTTATCACAAATAAAACAGGTTAGTGATACAAAATATTCAACACATTGAATTCAATAAATTTTAAGATCCTGATGCTCTTCATGTTGTTTTCTTACATGATTCTAGTTTACAACCCAAACAACATTTAGAAGAGAACGGAGGGTCATGTATTGGGAAACCGATTCACCCGAAACAAGTGATAAAAGATAATTTACTAATATGAGAACGAAATGGTAAGGCAAAGGTATGAATTTCCCAAATATTTAGATTGCAAATGAAGGTCACCTAAGTGAAATAACGGGCTCGTGAGTATAAAATTTTTCACTCGATGGATTATCAAAAGAGTATTTTTATTGTGGATTCTAAAAACTTCCCCTAGATAAGATAAAAATAATCAAAATAAAATAGAAGAAGTGAAGCGTCCTAATCAAGAAAAAGGTTCCAAGGGTTAGGATTGCGTTATAACACCCGCGCTTACAAAATACAAAACCTCCCTTGCCTCTTTGTTTCGAATATTTGATTCTTTCCCCTTGAATCCTGATATCTTCCCATGGTTTTCACAGAAGGAAAAGAGGTTGCAATTTAGCTCCGAAAGCCGATAAATGATTTTTCAGAACACCAGAAAAAAAGGTGTCAAGTTCTTGCAAACCCTCAACTCTCACTGAACTTAGATATGCTTAGGCTAATCCTAACTCCCTTGGTTTTTTCAACAGGTCTTGACAATTAGTCTTGCTCAAAGGAAGGCCCCTGCAAATAAACTCTCCCCTAAAGCTTCCCTGCCAACCAAGATGTTTAGAGGGTCAAAGGAAAACTGATCCAGAGTAATCAAAGTGAGTGAATAGATGGTGACTACAAAGTTATACGCAGATATTACCCCTAGTATACCTTATACTAATTGATTGCCCCAACTTCATGGAAAAGGAAAATATAATACAGATGGTGAAAGGAAATTCAAAAAATTGATTGCCCCGATTTAGTCCGAAAAGAGATGATGAAAGGAAATTCATGAAATGATTTCCCTCATCTCAGCATTTAAATGCAAAGTTACGGGTCAAAGTGGTGAAAGGAAATTCAATAAAGGGAATCAGACAACTTCACCGGGGTACTGAACAGGCTCGTTGGCAGTGAAGCAATGTCTAAAATATTTGTAAGCCTGTTACACATGAATTGTAGTGTACTCTGGTAATTAGTTTTCTTTGAAACCTGATCTTCATCCAAGGTGCATGTAGGACTCCCCGTTTAAAAACATCAAAGTTACTTCACCTTGATGCAAGCAAAATCAACAGAACCTGTTCAAATCCCCAAGGTTGTTTTGATCATCTTGAGCAGACCCGAATTCAGTATTAGAGGAGCAGGAGGACTAATTTTGAGATAAGAGATTGACTAAGTTCAAAAGCTTTCATAAGTAAAGTGAAACCCCCCTTCTTCCCTCCATATCCTCTTCCCAGACAGGTTTCACAAAAGAAAGATAATGACTCCATTTACCCAATAAAGGCACTTGGTCTACTTTTCTTCTCGCCTCGCAAGGAGACGAGATCCCTAGTTGGAGCCTATGTTGGAACACCTTTTATTTTTCGAATAATCTGGTCGTCAAAGGTCAGATCCACATATTTCTAAGTATTGAGACGATACACCTAAGCCTAAAAAGTCAGATTTCATGATTTCGTATATATCATGATCATACATTTCTGAACCCGCGATATCCTGACACACGAAGTGGCGAAGTTGACTTAAGTGTAATCATGGTTTTTTAACTTTTAAACATGGGTTATCACTGTTGATACATCGTGCTCTCACGTTTCGGGAGTCACACCTTGAACGCCCTTCAAATTTCCGATGTGCAAAGTTGTGAGTCTTGTTTAAGTTAAAACTGGTTAATAGCAAGAATAATGACTTTTAAGCCATTTTTAATCTTCATCCTGATTTCGCGACTCGACTGTCGTTAACCCATAAACAACACATTTGTAACTCTGATCCCCAAAGTCGTGATTTTCATTAATTAATTTGGGTTAATTAAATTCTTAAGCCAAATCACAGTTAATCAACCAAATCACAATATCACGATTTCGGGGTTTGCAGATTCAACGACTAGGAGTGAAGTTATCTGATACTGTGAACTCCGAAAAAGGGATTAAAGACTAAAAAAAATTAATAAAAGGTTGAACTGAATTAATTAACACCTTAAACGACCTTTAACCTGTACGACCTACGGATTGAGTTTTAAATGTTGCCATGATCCTCCCGAATCGTGAGTTATCAAACATTTATGACATTTATTAAGAAATTTAGCGAGGTGAATGATAGTAGGATCCCGTTTTATTTAAAAATATTTCTATTAAATGATTTAAACGTTCAGTCAACAAGGACTCCCATAGATTTAAGTACTCAAAGGAAAAATATTCCAGTCATTATCTTAGATTTCTTTCTAATTTACACAGAGCCAAGTTCACCAAGATAACCTTTGTCTGTGCCTCCATTTTTTGTGACAGGGAATCCAATTGCAAGGTTCTACATCATGGCTCCGCGAAAATCACCCAAGGAAGATGCCAAGAGTTCAGGTCAAGGTTCAGATATTATTTCTACTACCTCGCTTAGAAGTATCAATATTGTCAAAACATGGACGTATGTCTCCGACATTCTGCAATATGAGCTGATAGATTGTCCATATGATTCTAGTGATAATGAGAAAGATGACTTGTCCAACAAATACAAAATCATCGCTCAGTCGAAGATGCACAAGGTTGCAGTAAGGCCACAGATTTTTCCCTATTACGATATGATTAGATGGGCGCTGGACCATGTAGACATCCCGACTAGAACACTTTTCAATGAGCAGAAGGTGGTAATTGGGACATTCAGACCAAAGCATTTACAAGAAATGTATAAATTTTCCCCCACACCAGACCTTACTCACAATCTTGGATTCTTTGAGGGTTTCAAAAATAAGGAATGCGAGTAGTTTGGGAAAATCTTTTCTGACCTGATCAAAGACTGTGTTTCGCACCCCATGAAATTCAGGGATGATACTAATTGAATTTATTCAATCTCATCGATGGTACCACAATTCATGTATATAGCAATGATGGTTTGCAGACTATATGGGAAGAAGGACACCTCTCACTTCTTTCTCCCATGGGTACCACTTATGCACACAGTAGTAGAGGGATTCTCTTTCGACTGGGTCAAATTGTTGTCAGACAGCCTGGCCAGTCGAATTACAGAATATCGAGCACAAAAGGTGAGCGAGAAGGTGTCCTCATTCTTCATGTTTGCTTACATCATGGACGCTATTTGCTTCATGACACCTTTCCCACTAATGAATTGGAGTTTGACTCCAACTAATGCAAAGACTATTCATGTCTACCACTCGAAACTCTAGGCAGATAAATCCAAAGAATTCGTCTACGTGATTTTCAACTGGGTAATGGTGCCATTGCATGTCTCTATCTTCGTCCATCTACCTCCCAGGATTTCAGATAACATCACAGCCAACCTGAGCAGCGTGGAAGATTGGTATATAGAAGTAGAATTTTCTTATATTAGGGTTTTTGGCACCTCTGTCCCCCCATATGCTCTGTCGCTATTCTTACCAGACAAGCTAGTGTGTCGCAAGATCGCTAGGAAAACTGTGCTCGGTGGGATAAGAAAGGATCTCAAAAGAGTATCGAAGAAGGTATGGCCACCTTTCCCCATTCACATTGGTACATAATCCTTATTAGATTTTGGCCATGCCAAAGTAGAGGCTACAACCTTGGAGGAAATGAAATTAGTGGACATTGAGTTTAAAAAACATGACCCTAATAAGGTTGTGAGTAATCACTTCATGAGCTATGGGCTGAAGAGATATGAACACGAAGACTTACCTCATGACGAAATCTTTCGAGGTGCGAGGTCCTGCTTTGAAGTCTTGAGCCAGGTTCAAGCTCTGCTACCTGGTGATATGGCTAATTTTTATACATTCCAAGAGCACGAGAGAAGTTGCCTCCCTAAAGTGTTACAGGGTGGAAATTCACAACCTCCGAGTACACAACAAGCAAAAGATAAAATTTCAGCGGGTATGAACCTTAGTAAACAAGAGACTCAGGACAAACCAGAGGAAACTAAGATCTCGAATCAGGAAGGAGATATCCCCAATCAAGAAGAAGGAAACCCAGAGATAGTTACCAAGGAAATCGACATCCCTATTGCATCCATCACTCCCTTCCAATTCACGAAGGGGAACCCTAGTATAGTGTGGATATTCAAGGAGGACCTGACACGTATTTTTGTAGAAGAGTTTCCTCCTAGTGAATTCTTCTTCAGTAAGAAAAGGAAGGTCATGGTGAAGAAAGAAACATACCAAAGAGCATGCACAGTGGCTAAAAAATACAAAATCCTGGCGGCTGGGGAAGCCTTGTAAGAGGAAGAATTCACCGATGAGATAGCCGAGACATTGGGGACTTATGCAACAACCAACCAATATTTAGTCAGAACTTTGAGGGCATAGTTGAAACAAAAGAACCTATTAATCAAGAAGTTGGAGGCTTGTTTAGCAACGACAGAGACGAATACCAGGGAAGAAGAAAACAAAGGTTTCAAGCAAGCCAGAGTGACCGATCAACAGGAAATCGAGAGACTTAAGTCTGACCTTGAGCAGATGAATCAGTTGACACAAACAAGCCAAACACAAGTAAGTCAACAGGAAGAGAAAATAAAACTAGTGCAGTCTAAATTAATTTCTTTTGAAAACCAGGTCATAGACATAACAGTATTCCAATCCCAAGCCATGGAAATACGAAATAAGGTAGAAGTAGCTCAAGAGGATCTACTTGCCAAAGTAGAAACCATACAGAATCATTTCCATATGATATAACAAGCATTGAAGGATATCTCCTCAAGAGAAAGAGAAGAGGCAACAACTCAGATTGCTTTCCAAGAAGTTTTTTTAGCAACAACAAAAGAAGAGGTGGCCATCAGTTCTAGGTTGTCTATCCCAGAGCAAGCTAGAGGTATAATCCTACTGAAAGCATGGGAACATAATATATTCGAGAGAAGAAAAAGAGATAAAGAAATAAGAGATGCTTGTGAAGAAACATTCGGCTTGATAAATAAAAATTTGTTAGATCTCGATAAATAAAGTAGTGCCAGAACACTGGGCAAAATTAACATAGCCAAACAACTGCTGGATATCAAGGAAAATGGGGAAAAAGGACAAATTGAATTATCCTAGGTAATTCAGGTCAATATCTCCCAAGTGGATAAATGGTTGATAAGACCAAGCTTGCAATTGCGGTCTATCATCACAAAATATTGACAAGTAGGAAAAATATTACCATAGTTGACAAAGGATTGTTACACTTTCAAGGAGAATAGTCAGGTCGAACCTTCCAAGATGATAACCGAGTTGGTAGAAAAATAATTTTTTTGTATCGAGTAGGGGAAAGGGAAGACTTCTGGAGGCAAGTAATGACAGATGTTAATCCCATCCTATTCCTGGAGACAGAGTACCAAAATAAAAAAATAAAAAATGCCCTACCCACGTGGAGGAAGATAAGGGACAAGGAAGTGAAACGCTTCATTTCCCATTTGTAATCGAAAATTTTAGAACAATCAGAATTCAAAGAATTTTAAAATTTTGTATAAGTATAATTTTGAGAGAAGAAGCAAGGGATTTTTCTCCTTTGGCCGATTGTACCAGAGAATATCTCTTTCGCCAGAATTAATACAAGGCAGATCGAAGACTCTTTTTTCTGTCAAGACTGGGTTATGTGTTTCTTCTGTTGTTTTCGTATTTCACACCATTTCTCATATGTGTCTTTAATGAATGCTTAGATGAAGTTTAGTACAATTTCTACTGTGGTGGTCATTTTTTTTAGTTATCTAATCATTTACAACTTTTCCTCTGTATCAACTATCAACAGGTACAAGACCTGTGAATTGTTTAGATTTCTATATCATATGCTTCATTAAAATTTCTCTTACTTATCTTCTTCTTCTATCACAAGGTGAGATTCTTCCCTGATTGATGCCTCACATTGTTCAACAGATCTATATTTTATTTCGCTTCATGTATGGTTTTAAATTTTAACTCAGTTACAGAAAAAAACCTATGATTTCGTTATACTATTAATTTGATTGTGGGATTCTTTCTTGTATAATCTAAAGGTGAAACAACAACCAATGCTTTACAAAAATTATGTTCCTTTATGACTATCCCTATGGCACGACAACCCAACTTAGAACTCGGTCTCTCAGATCAAACCAGCCTCGCTTTAAACCTTTTCGATACCATTTTGAAAACTGCTACTACCTAAGCCGAACTTGAACGTTCATTGGCAGCCATTGAATGGGATATAAACATGCAGGAAAAGTTAGAAGCTAGACCTAGACAACTTAGAAACCAACCTTAGCTTCTTTTCCCATTTGTTTCCTCCAGTTACGTCTTTCACACTTTTTGGATGCCTAGACTCAGTACTTTATAGCCTTAAGTACAGACTATGGAACAACAAGGCACATTGATAGTCTTTTGATGCCTTAAATGCTATGATAATATGAAATGATAGTATAAAAGAATATTAGGTTGACCCTAATAGTTAATTTACATCATGATATGCAAGGATACCTAATCCCATGGACTCAATAGCTTGTCTCTTTTTACTCATTTTCCATTATATTTGACTAGCTCTCGAGCTACAGAAAAGATTGTTTGGAATCAAGGGAGGCATTTTTTCTCTTAAACCATTTTTATCCTATTGTCAACAAACCTATTACTTTTTCAATTTCCTCCTCAATTGACTCTATCAACAATTCCTTATACTCTTTTGGTATTTCCATGTAGCTAATGATCAAAATTTAAGTCAACTACATCATCATTAATCACTGAGTATGTTGAAGAAATCCATCCAACTAATTTGTTGGAATATATGTTATATTATGAGGTGCTATGAATTAAGTTAGTGTCTAGRATTTCCCTTATGTTCAATTCTCTAGCCATGGTYGTGGTTATGSTTTAGAGCTAGTTKTTTCCTTTGTAATATATTCTCTACAACTTAATTAGCTTTRTTGTCCARYRTCATCACTCTCTTCTCTACCACAATCAAYTGAAATTACTATTCTTTGTAGCATTCTTATAGACTAGAATGTGCTKGTTGCTCAGTTGTGGCATATTTTCTTCTAGTTGTTTGTTACAACTTTCMTRTCTTGGYCATTCACAACTCCTATTAGTTTTKTCATTATTTTGACATCTTTGGGGTGATCGAMAATTATTTATTGGATAATGGATAATCCTCCACATGATTATACTTTACATAGAATAATGATAGCATTAAAAATTGCAATCATCACCTACAATAGGTTGCTTGTCTTTTTCATTGCAGTCTTTTCCTACTAAATCGGTGATATGATTTGGCATGTTAGTTGATGAAGTGGAAATAAGTTTTCATTGGTGATGACTACCATATTGGTGACTACTTAGCAACTCAAAGGGTTCTTGAAATATTTTCAAACAAATTTACACAACACGAAGGCTCATGAATACATCCCTTCAAATCAAAAAAATGAACGACCTCAGACATTGGCTGATGAACAATGTAGGGTAGTATGGTGTTGATTTTTCTATAAGAGATAATATAAGATTACATATGATCGATATATTATTACAATGATGAGTATTCCATATATAGAGAACATATGGTGACCATCCATGAAAGGATATGTCCCTTGGATAATCAACAATTATTTATTATTATTATTATTATTATCATTATATATATATTATTTAATAATCAATAATTATATTATTAATTATTAATCTAGGAGAATGTCTTCCCGATGTTTTCCACATATCAACACTCCCTCTCAATGAGGGAGACATTATGCATCATGCCAAGCTTGTCTATGAAGTATGCAAACTTCACCCTAGACTCATGACACATGTCTATCATTCATTGTATATGTCTCTCTCCCACTTGAATTGAGGGGAAAACCCCCCTACAATTCTCCCTCTAAGCCAACTGACTCTCCATGAGATCAGGCTAACTCTAGGTCTATATTTGATAGCATCTAACATCTTGAGTCTTTATCATTCCTAGTCAAATCATAATGACTATGGAGAAAGACTACAGCTAGGCCATTCACCACAGGTACACCCTTGTGAGTGAGTGTCATCCTGATGCTATCCGACACATGGAATTCACCTCAAGCACCTCGAGTCCATATCACTCCTTTCCATGATAAAGAAAGGACTATGCCTAGGCCCATTTACCACAAGTACACCCTTGCTATACATGTATCCTATATCCCTTGGTCTGCAGCCCAATCCAGGAGAAGGTCCTTCTGATGTTTACTTAGGGCATTGTAGCAAAAGGTTTGTCACACATGTCACTCCCATATGTACTTATAGAGGCTACTCCCTCTAGAAACACTAGGGAAAACTCCCCATAGTGTGTGACGTCAAGGTCAACTCCCTTGACGTGTCATCAAGTGATATCCAAAAGGGATGTGTCCTCATGTGCTCTCCACAAGGGAAATTGGGCTATAATCCCAACCCTACTTATCCCTCTCGGGTAAGTGTCCTCACAGATCAACTCAAATCAGTCACATAGGAGTATGATCTGGAGAATTTATCAGGAATATGTAAGCATTAACACTCCCTCTCAGCGAGGGATGCATTCTCTACCACACCAGGTCTGTCATGGAAGTACTTTAACTTCATCCTAGTAAGGGGTTTGGTAAGAAAATCAAAAACCTGCTCATCTATAGGAAGGTACTGCACCAATACTTCCTTCCTCTGCACCATGTCTCGGATGTAATGACACTTGATCTCAATGTATTTCGATTTTTCATGAAACACTGAATTCTCTTAGAGATTCACACAATTTTGGTTATCACAATGAATAATGGTGGAATCCAACACATGTCAAAATAAATCTAAGGAGCTTGCGAAGCCACACTGCTTCGTGGACTACCACACTCAATGCAATGTATTATGCTTCTCTGGTGCTCAAAGCCACAAAAGTATGTTTCCTGCTACACCAGAAAATCATGGCAAATCCCAAAGTGAAGCAACACCCGAAGGTTATCTTCCTGTCCACTACGCTCCATGCCCAATTAGAGTCAATATATCTCTGCAATCTCATGTCAATACTGGAAGTATATCTCAGATGATGTCCAATTGTGCCTCACGGGTATATCAACACATGCTTCGCAACAATTCAGTGTGTCTATCTCGGATGACTCATAAACTAGCTAAGTGCAATCACTGCATAGAAAAAATATGGTCTGGTGTTAACCAGATACATCAATGATCCAATCAGTTGTCTATACAGGGGCAGATCAATCTCATTGAAATCAGAAGAAGACACACTTAGTTTTTTCATATTCGTCACCATTGGTGTATCCATGGGCTTACAGTTCAACATCCCAAACTTCTTCAATATATCAACTGTGTACTTTCCTTGACTCCAAAATATCTCATCAATTATCTACCACATATCTATTCCTAAGAAGTAGTGCATCACACCAAGGTCCTTCATCTCAAACTCATAGGCCAATGCATACTTACATTCATCAATAAGGCTCTATGTACGGATGAGGAATAAATCATCAACATAGAGGACAAAAATAAGGGACTCACCATTAATAGTCTTATAGTACACATTGGAATCAACAACACTTTTTTTGAAGCCTAAACTCATCATGTGTCCATCAATCCTCACATACCAAGCTCGAGGTGCCTTCTTGAGTCCATACATGGCCTTCTTCAACCTATACACATGAGACTCCTTCTCATGTATCATGAAACCATATGGTTTCTCGATGTATACTTCTTCCTTAATATCTCCATTGAGAAAGGTTGTCTTCACATCCATCTGATGTAGTCTCCAACTCATGGATGTTGTAAGGGAAATAATCATCCAGATAGAAGTGTATCGAGAAACAAGAGTAAATTTCTCCTCATAATATCTTCCCTCCACTTGAGAGAATCCTCTAGCAAAAAATTTCTCTTTGTGCTTCTTGATTCTCCCATAAGCTATGTGTTTGGTCTTATAGATCCACTTGGAAGTCACTATAGACTTCCCCTTGGGTCTCAGAACAATATCCCACACATCATTCTTCATTATGAAGTGATACTCCTTCATCATGGCATCTCTCCATATAGGTTGACTAGATGCCTCCTCATAACAAGAAGGCTTAGAATCAATGATGTGGCTTATAGATGCGGCATATCACAGATATCTCTGAGGTCTCTTTCTCTCTCAGAAGGTACCACGAGGAGTTGCATGTCCTTCTGCCTCTTGCAGAGTCTGATGAGCCCATGCAGGTCTCTTCCAACCTACTAAAATATATATGGGAAATCAACTGGAGCTACAAGATCAACGAGTTCAATTTGATCAATATCCATGTGAGATATTCTAGATCTCCTAAAGGATACCTCCTCCTCAAAGGTAGCATCTTTGCTCACCTCAATTTGTCTCTGTCCAAGGATGTAGATCTGGTATTCCTTTGAAGACTCATTGTACCCCACAAACATACCCTTTCTGCCTAAAGGATATAGCTTGGTCCTTTTCTCCTTGGGTACATGAATGTATATTGGACACCCAAATATCCTAAAGTTTCCAACCTCAGGGTTCACTCCGGTGAAGGCCTCCTCGGGCGTCATGTTCCTCAAATTCTTATGAGGGCTTATGTTCTGAACATACACCGTAGTCATGGAAGCCTCTGCCCATAGAAACATAGGTAAATGTTGATCATACTAAGTCATCTTGGACCATACTTGATATATCAAGGTTACCTCATGAAACCAATTTCCCAAGAAGCTGAAAACATCAACACTCCTCTGGAGATGGAGGTGACTCCTCCTCTCTCTCTACTCCCTCTGACACTGAAGGTAGCTCTTCCTCCTTCTCTGGGGGTAACTCAATCTCTACTCCCTGTGGATGTAGTAACGCCTCTCTCTCTAGGTGTGCCTCTACATACGCTTTAACTTCTTCCATGCCTACTTCCTCAACATCTCATAACAGGGCCCAATATGAAAACCTACTCCAGGCAACCAGAGTATACCTTTTTTTGGTTTTTCTCAGACCCTATAAACTTTGTCGGGTTCCTCACCATCAACTACATATTGAGAAACAATATATATATTTTACAATTATAATTTTGGATCCATAAATCATGGCGACTTCCATGGTCTCTTTGATATCCATTTTATTCTGTAATGTTTTACTTGAGCCTTCGTGTGCACAAGATTTATGTGTATCATACTTGTGGTCGAATCTCACTCCTAGTTGTTATAACACTTTTCGTCATTGCTCCTCAAATCGATGGTGGATCCCCTCTCATAACACACATCGAATTTGCCTTGTACCAGGGAGACAATAATTCAAATTCTTTTCATTATTGTTCAACAGACTGTATTTCTCCATGACAACTAGAAATCCATGTGGCATGATTCCTTCCAACCAATTTCACACTCGCATCATTCATTTTTCCTCCTCATTCTGGAGGCTCCAATCATCCCCAACAGCCAAAAATTTGCAATCTTGGAGTTGTACGACCATATGGGGCGAAGTATCATGCCCTAACATGTCCAACCACTCTATTCAACCCAATATACTGGGCAGTAGCGAGGAAATATTATCTAGTGCTTTGGCAGATCCTTTCAATATTTTCGTGATTTTCCAAGACCGGTGAAGTGACTACAACATCTTCTTCTCACCTCAACATCACACGACGATGTTACAGTGGCATTTCTTTGTGTTCTTTTTTTGTAGCAATTTTGTTTTGAATGAATTCCATAATGGATGAACAAACACAACAAAAATCCCTCTTTCCTACGAGGAACGGACTTTCATTCACATGTTGGAAGGTGCATGCTCTAGAGCAGTAATCCATGGCTCTAAATTATTTCCTTCTCTATGAATTTATCAGGGAGGAACTCAACACGATAATAATGACTCCAAGAATAGACCATATGCCCTAGGAGGACATCCATAAGTTGTTCAATGCA
>SNQJ01S0145288.1:25325-42081 GCA_010110895.2 Picea sitchensis | reverse complement strand
TTAACCCAATTTATAATAGTCATCGAGTCGCCAAAAATATGAATTGATTTAATTCCTTTTTCCCCCGCAAAGGTGATAAGGAGTTTTAGAGCCATCAATTCAACATAGTTGTTTGATCCTTGTTCCAAGCCCATTTTGAGGTTAAAAGAATGTGACTTTTTTAGGTGAAGAACAACCCCACCTTCATTTTTGGCTCCATCATCTTGTGAGGCTTCATAAAAAAAGGCCCATGGTCTGTCATGGTCCACCACTTCCTCTAATACCTATCTAGCTGGGAGTTTTCCTTTCCCTTGAGGGAGATGAGAGAGGATACTTACACCTTGGTTTGTAATGTGGGTGGGGATGGAGGTATGATATTGAAAAAAAACAACGTTCCTAAATTGCCAAGCACCCCAATTTATTATCAGATGAAGTTATTTTGTGTTATTATTGGAATGATTAGAAACCAAAGATATCCAGGTCTCCTCGATGCTTATGCCTTTCCATTGAACAATTTGGCCCAGGATTCTTGAATTTTCAGTCCATATTTTTTTGACAAAGGAGCACCCTAAAAATAGGTGGGAAAATGATTCATTATCAACCTTACACAAAGCACACCAATCAGATCCTTCCAATTTCTTGAGTTTCATCCTATCCCAGGTTGAAATTTTATTTTTAATAACACACCATATAAAAATGTGTTCTGCTAAAGGGAATTTTATTTTAAATATCCCCTCCCACCACCAAGAAGGTTATTGTTGTAGGAGGTCAATTTTAATTTGAGTATATCCTATTTTTGGGGTGTAGACTCCATGAGGATTGTATTGCCAAACTAACTCATCCTCCCTATATGAAATTATGATATGCCCCAATTTGAGGGATCTAGTGTCAAGAGCCTAATCTTTTGATAAATGCCCAAGAAATCCTATCTATGCAGTAGTCTTCCATCCTTGTTCCCAAATAGTAGTTCTGGAAGGATACACAACCTGGTCAAGATGGAAAAGACCCATACCATGCAAATGTTTCATGATTTCTTGGGGAAGAAAGTGGTCGTGATCACTAGTCGACCAAGGGTCAGAGCCAATTCTGACTCTAGTTCCATTACCGACACGTCATGCTAGTCCCTCTCCAAACACCTAAAAATAATTAATAAGGGATTTCCAAATGATGGAACAATTTTTGGCCTTCTTAGATGGATTTTTTATCCATTCTTCAATTGAATCTAGGCTAGTGTGTTTTTGTGAAACAATTTTTTTCCAAAGGCTTTAAGTGGTGATCAATCTCCAAATGGATTTCACTACTAAGCCCTTTGAGAATAGGTGATTATTTTTTAACACCCATCCTCCCAACAATTTTGGGGCAGCCAGGGTGTCTCATCAAACCCAAGGGAGGACAAAATGGTCCTTTGATCTTGCCCTAAGAAATTTGGAACAGATACGACGCACCTTTTTTCAGAGTAACTTTAGGAATCCAAGCGAGAGACATATAATAAACCAGAATTTCTTCCAAGACTCATTTAATTAGGATCAATATACCTACCCGAGACAACCATCAAAAGCTCCATGCCTGGAGTCTCTTCTCCAACTTTGCAATTATCCAAAACTAGTATTCCTTCTAATAATTGTTTGGTTTTAGATGAAAACCCAGGTATTTCAAGTCGTCATTAAAAGGAAAAGGGTCATAGGGAAAAATCTATTGATAGCACCAGGTCTCCAATTCCTCCATAAGGTGAGAAAAGAGAGTGGATTTTTGTGTGTTGATGTGCATTCCATTTTCCCTACCAAACAAATCCAATAATGGTTTCATTTTTTATCCATCTACCCTCGATCCATTGCATAAAATCAAAACATCGTCAATGAACAAAAGGTGAGAAATCCGTAAAGTATGGGAAATTGAGAAACCATGAAATTCCCCCCATCCTTTGGCCTCACCAATTTACCTTCATAGGCCCTTCGCCACTAGCAGAAAGAGGAGTGGTGACAGAGGACATCCTTTTTGTAGTCCCCGATCCTCCTTCAATAAAGATGAGGAAGATCCATTTATAACGACTGCAAACAAAAATGTTAAGAGACAAATTGTAATCCAGTTGATAAAGGGGAGCTCAAACCCCAAATGAGTAAGTAACATCTGAATGTAGAGCTAACTTAATCTATCATATGATTTGGATAAGTCGATCTTGAGTACTTATCCTTTAATCTTTCTTGATTTCATACTATGCAACACTTCTTGTGCCACTCCAATGGCTTCATGAATCTTTCGTCCCTCCAAAAAAATGAACTTCTCCAACAACACAGTTTTTGAAAGAATGTCCAAGTAAATATTCTACTAATAACTATTGAGATCACTTTGTAAATACAATTTCACAAAGAGATGGGCTTGAAATCATCAAGATTTTGTGGATCATCCTTTTTGGGGATGAGATCTAGAAAAGTGGCATTTAAAGGCTCATGGATATGTCCATTTAAACATGATTCCTCCACCACTTTGAGGATATCTTTTCCAATGATATCGAATAGCCACATGAAGAAGTCAATGGACCAGTCGTCTAGCTCAAGACTTTTGTATTTTTGAAATCTATGGAGAACTTCCTTGAGTTCCTCCTTTGTTACCTCTTCCATAAGAGCTCTATTATCCCTCTCCTCTACAAACCTGGGAAAGTATAGAGCAATATGCACAATTGCATCAATTGTGACCCCTCCATCGGCCTTGAATATATTTTGGAAATGTTTGATCCCCACTTGTGCCATGCCCTCAAAATATTGAACGGATCTACCACAAGTGTCCTTTAGGCTCCAGATAGTGTTTTCCATTTTTCTACCCTTTGTGTAGGCATACAAAATTTTGTATTCTCATCCCCACTTTGTAGCCACAAATATTGACTTCTTAACCTCCATTCATTCTCTCTAGCTTCCAAAAGTTTCCTCCTCTTTTTTTCCAAGGCTAGAAGCTCTTAATTTGAATCCATCAAAGCATAACCACCTCCCTCTGATTCATATATGGAAAGAAGAGTAGCCTTCATATCAAGGAGTTCCTGAGCTTCTCTTTGTTTCTTTGTGCGGGCCCATTCTATCGTGACATTTTTCAGATTTGTGAGATTGTTTTTGTGAACCGAATGGCTTCCTGGACATCTTGATATAGGGGGACCCAATGCTCCTTTACCAGGGATATAAATCCTTCTTATTTTATCAAGTCTGAGTTAAATTTGAAACGGCTAGAAATATTATTTGATCTACCCCCAATCACCAGAAAAATTTGAAAATGATCCGATTCACCACCTGAACCAATCCATTTCTAGAAGGAAAGAGGATATTCCAGTAACTTCTCTTCTATCAAAAAATGGTCAATTATTTTGGAAATATAACCTCCCCCCATCCTATTATTCCTCCAATTGGGGTTAGCCCTGATGGGGGCTATGTCAATCAGTCCAAGTTCACTCAATTTGTGGGAGAAAAAATCTAAAAGTGAGTTTGGCTGAGCCCGTTGGCCCCACAATTCAGCGACACCTAGAGAAAAGTTTAGGTCACCTCCAATAATTAGATCTTCATGTTTCATGAAGGATTTATTAAAGAGGTTTTCCCAAAATGTGATATGGTCCTATGTCAATTCATAAACGTTCAAAATTATGAAGGTGTGTCGTAGGTCATCCACATTGACCTTGAAACCAATGCGAAAGTCAAAATCCCAAGAGTTTAAGAGTTAGGATAGATTTAGTATTCCAACCCATAGCCAAACCTCTTGACCGACCTCTTGACTCAACTCCCATAAACCTTCAATTATTGAGAAGACCTTACAACTTGTGTGTAACTGTGACACTCTCCCCCAAGGCCTCCTATAACAGGATGAGGTTCGACTGGGATGCCTCCACCAACCCATGGAGGGCGATTTTCTTTGAGGGGCTCACCACACCCCTACAATTTAAGGAGAGTAATTTCATTTTTTAACCCCCTAAGGGGCCCGCACTACTCTAAGTACCCCAAAAATAGATAATTCTCTACCAGCTGCCATATCCATAGTAGCCCTGGATTGAGCCTGTGATAAAAATGGCCTTCTTCCGCTAGCCTTTCCCCCAAAGGGTGGATGGGTATTTAGTCCCACTCCTTCTAACTATTGGCTCATATATCTCATAATGGGGATGGAACATATCTCAATTGATAAATCACAATATCATTCTATGACTCCTTGGAGGATTCAATGTCTGGGCTAGGAGGTGAACTGGGTTTGAGACAAGAACCAAGGAGCAGGGTAAAAGAAGCCAGTGATGGATCAGTGGGATTAAAGGAAGGTGGATTTGGATGTTCCAAGAAAAGATATTTTTTTTTAGGAGCTCCACCCCTTGACTTCCCAAAAAGGATAAATATTGAGGTAAAAAAATTAAGGAAGGGAAAGTACGAGATGACATACCAAGATGAGAGGAGACTCCTCGACGCACCTCCATAGCTGTTGAATCTGTAAGATCATGTGACCAATGAACCAAAATTGGTCCTTCTAGAGAGGAAGAAGAGGAAACCACAGAGATTCTAGAAAATTTATACTTCTTCCCCTAGGCTAGGACATCATCTGAATTTGGCATCAATTTTCCTATTTTTTGAGAGAAAGATGATGCAGACTCAACAAGATGGGGGGGACCTCTCTTCTTTGGAGACCTAGAGACTTGGTATTTTCATTTACTTTGCATGGGTAGTGAGGATCCATTAGCAATGTGGCCATGGAGGTGACATCTTCGACAACAAAAAGGGATGCCTTCATAATCTAATTGTTGCACAAATTATTTACCTCCCTTGGTAAGATTGATTATGTAACCAAACCCCTTCAAAGATTCAGGGAAACATGAATACGGGCCATCGACATCTTACCCATCGAGAGAAAGGACATGCTGATGTCCATAAATCTCCTAATTTTATTCCCAAGGCTATTGAATCCCTTTGTTGTCCAGAGTTTGGGAGGCAAACCTGGCAAGCAAACACAAATGGGAATTTCGTCTATTATTTCTCTGTGTGCATAAAAAATTAGAGACCATCGCTTGAGGAGAAATGATGTAGAATCTATAAACCATGGTGATTTTAAAACACAATCCACATATTTTTCTTTTTGAAACCTGAACATAAACCATCCTTTTGACAAAGTCCTTACCATTAGAATTTGAGAGACATTTTTGAACCAAGAGAGCGCCACCCAGACCGTAAGGGTTTTTAGGCCAGGGTGTCATCCATTTTCTCAACCAACCAATGCATTTTATGCCATCTCTATCACCTGAGGGAGCATTATGTCATCCCCTAGTGTCAAGTTGAGATCCTGGTTGGTCGCCTTAACAACAGGGTGTTTCTTCTCCTTTGTAATGGTCGAATTAAGGTCCACCTCCTAACCTTCAACATGATGGATATAGAACTGATTTCTTGGGACTGTCTGAGGCTTAATAGATCCATAAGCCCCACTCTCCCCTATAGATTATGAGTCATAGGAAGGAGCCTGATCCACCAAAACATTACCAGGACTTATGAGCAAAGACTTACTAGAATGAAGGTCTGAAAGAAAACCTCACGAAAATCACTCAAGGGATAAACCCTTGATGGAAGAAGAAAAACCCCCACCCAATCTTGTTAGATCTACCCAACTAAGACTCACTTCATGAATCCAAAAAACCCTCAGCAATCCTGTGAAAAGTGGTTTTAAAGGTGGTAAACCTTTGAAAGGGAACTTGAGCGGGGACTCCTGCTAAAACAAAGGGCCTGAAAGAAAAAACCTCATCCACGACTCCAAATCCAAGACTTCAGGAAGAGGTCTTAGAACAATAGGGGATAAGATAGGAAGTGTAGGAGAGTTGAGCACCAATGATAAAACTAAACCCCGGGGAGGTTGGTTAGGAGCATCGAAGGGGGATTCAGAGACAACTGTGGCGGAAGGCTCGAGGTTGGATCCATAAACCCCAAAACTTCTAATGTCATCTAGGGGGGCATCAAAAGCAACATAGGCTCAGATGTGATGCCAACTGACATTGTCCATATTTGCTCCACTTCTTGTGGATCCCAAGAGTAATTCACTATGTCTTCCCACTCCATAAGAATCTTCCTTGAGTCCTTTTCATGCCACCAAGAAACAAGGTAGAAAAGAAAAAGTAATGGTTGTAGGTAAAAAAACAGATTTGGTCACCACTTACCAAACCTTGACTGTAGTTGTTCATAGCGGTTTGTGGCTAGTGTTTCTGCAGCGGGTCTTCATCCTCTCGGCCTATTACTTCTCAAAGTCATATAAAATAATTATGTAAAAATACCAAATAACATAAATATTTAAAGATTGCACTAAAACATATAATGATGACTTGGAATATAGTTTTAGTTACTATTCATAGGGCTCATATTAGAATTATTTGAAATGACGATGAACTAGTTTGGAACAAGAACATAGTAGGAGAACATTACACTTCCAAGTTGGGATATGGAGTTCTCGTCGACTCTAGTGCAAGGGAGGAAGTGTTTTGGTGGTGGAATATTTGAAAGATAAGAGAGTCACTTGATACTATACTCTTTATTCAATTTTGAATAAAAAATAAAGTACAAATGTGGGAAGATTTAAGAAAGAGAGGTAAAGAAGGGACCGAGATCTATCTAGTGACGAAGATACTTCTCATTTGTTTCTCTTTTGTCCATTGTCACATCAGTTTGGAGGGAGCTCGAGGGTCACTTGGGCATAACTAATCTTTGGAACCAGTGTTCAATCATTGAATTCTTGGAGTTGTGGTTCATACATAGAGAATTAAATCTGTTGTGAGCTCTTCCCTATATAACACTATGGGGAATTTGGATTTCTCAAAATTCAGTTGTGTTTAGTGAGAAACATGTTCCTGTAGTTCAAATAGTGGCTCAAATATTAAGTCAATTTTATTTTTAAAAGAAGGATGTAGTCCAGAAGAAACCCAGATTGGTGAGATATATGGTGATGGATAAAACTAGGTCATGGTATTTTTCTTGATGGTGCTAGTAAAGAAACAAACCGTGGATACTATTTTTATTTATATCTATCCCAACAAAAATACTTTACTTTCATGGAAAATATTGGGGTTGGATCTAATACCTACAATGAATTTATGGCTTTTATTTTCCTCTTAAAATTTACTCGTGGCCAAGAAGTCAATGATTTGAAGGTATCTAGAGACTCTAGTTTGGTCATAAAATTCATGTGGGGAATTAGCAAAGTCACTCTAGTTTGGTCATAAAATTCATGTGGGGAATTAGCAAAGTCTATAACATCAATTTAATGCTACTAGATGATCATGTTAAGGATGCTTCTTTTCAATTCTACAAGATTGGATTTGTCCATGTTTACCATGAATTAAATCAGGTAATAGATGAATTATCAAAGGATGGATTGAGCTTGTTGGAGAACCAATATACCTTATGGGAATATGATGGAGGAAGAGTTGTGGCTCGAAGAAAAAACTCCATTAAGAACTTTTAAATATCTATTTTTAGTATTATGTTTTGTATTTGAATATTGTTGAATAATACTAAATAACTAGGTATTTTGGATGGTCCTTATGTATTTTGGAAAAATAGTTTTGAAGAGTGTAGATAGATCTTGTCTAGATCGCAGACATAATTGGTCATCTCTGTAAAAAATATATATTTTTATGTAGTGTGAAACAACACCCAAGAATTGTATTTATTTTCATCTTAAATATAAATATGTTTTTTTCTTTGGAAAAAAAACATATAAAATTTAATGAAACAAATTTCTTGAATAAAACTATAACATGTACTTTACAAAATTTATTTATGTGAATATACTGGGATAATCTATTTCATATTCGTTTTTTGGTTAACGATTTTATTTTTTTAATAAGAATATAAATATATTCAAAATATACATATATTATATATTACAAGTCTAGAATACTTAATAAATATGTTATTTATTTTGTTTTTGTTTATTAGAAAATGGAATACATCGTATCTATAAAGTATCGTATCTCGTGTCTCGGTGTTTGATACACTCCCGATCCGGTCCACATCCATGGATGATCCAGGCAAACCAGGAGATCCAGGCCTTCAAAGTGTCCCTCTCTTTGTGTCTCCCTGAAATCTAGTGTTCCCTTGGCGACTCTTTCCTGTACTATTCTCGTTTGTACTACTCTTTCTTTGTTGTGCTGTGTGCTTATATTTCCGCACTACTCTATCCTCCCTGTTTTCCTCTAATTTTGTCTTCTTGCACAGTCTTCTGACTTATAGGATTCCATCCCCTGCCTGCCTTCACCGATCTGCATCTGTATCTTCCCAAACCTATCACTTTCACCTCTCGAGCCCACCTACCTTCTATTTTACTGCTTCTGCCTTTTCCTAGTGATTAACGGTGGGTCGCCTGAATCCTCTCCATGGATTCACTGACTCATCCTCTGGTGGAATCTTCCAACGATCCTTTCTGGCATTAGGCGGGATTCTTTGATAAAGTCGATGCACTCATTTCCAACTCGCAGCATCTTCCCTCCAAATCTTCCTTTTCAAATTCTCTTATTGCTCCCGCCGTGTCCCCTGTGGAACAGTCTTGTTTACCGAAAGAGGATCCTCCCGCCCCTGACAGCTCCTACCCTGCCCCCAATGCCCCTCCCACTACCCAAAAGCCTGCTTTTAGTCGAAAACTTTGGAAATCAAAAAGGAAATCTGCTCGCCTGGTGCTGGGCGACGGTGTGGGATTGGAGGAACTTTGTAAAATGTCTACCTGCGCTCTGGTTGGCAGGGTCTCTTACAAAAGTATGAATCCACAGCCATTGGAGGATTGGATTAAGAAAACATGGTTTCCTTTACTTGGTTACTCGCTGGAGGTTCATTATCTCAAGAAAGGTTGGTTAAGTTTTCACTGCAAATCTCCTGAGGATACTTCTCTTTTACTGTCTTCCCTGTGGGTCTTTGGTGGTAGTAGCCCCATGCTCAAACTCTGGAGGCTGGCTTTCAATCCAGACACCGATTACTTCAATCTCAGACATCTTTGGGTGCTCCTCTCGGGACTCCCACTGCACCTCTGGAATGAAGGAGCCCTGAAAGCAATAGGTAATTCTTTAGGCAAGTTTATAGCTCTGGACACCCAGAATCTCAACAGTTCTTTGAGGACTATGGGTAGAGTGCTGGTGGATATTGACATTTCTGCAGGGCTGCCTGAAACCATGGAGATAGATTGGAGGGGTCGTAAGCTGCTCCAGAAGATGGACTACTTCGGGCTTCCTTTTCGGTGTAATCTCTGCCGGGAAACCGGTCACCTTCGTAGATTCTGCCCTGGTAAGTCCTCTTTAGACTCTTCGGAGGAATCTGATCTACACCTCAACCCGCCCGATTATCCCGCTGCAGACCCTGCTCTTTCTTATCTGGATGTTCCCATGAACTATCCCGCTCTCCCAGATCCTACTGTTGAGGTCTCTCCGCAGTCAAAATTACTACTGCTTTGTCCCGCTCTCTTCTCTTCCCCTTCAGCGACTGAGAAGGAAGTCATCGATAGTTTTTCCTGGCTCACTTCTCACTCTGTTTCAAAGATTCCCCTTCTAGAGGCTGCGCAGCTTCCCATACCTGATTCCTCTCTCCCCACAGCCCCTGCCCTCCTCCCACATTCTGTTAGTGCTGCTGATTTTTCAGTCTCTGCCCATCTTCCGACCCTACTGCCCTCTTCTCCTCCGACTGTTCTCCCTAGCTCTCCTCCCTCCTTTCCGGTGCTTCCAGGTTACAACCAGACTGAGCAGGATGATGTTTCACTCTTGGAGGAGATAAATACATCGACACTTTCTACCTTTCTTCCGGCTAATATAGTGCAGCTTCCGGTGTACTGTGGTAAAGATCTCCTCTTGCCTATTCCAGAGGCTGGTACTTCCTCCTCCTTACCTTTGGACAAGGATGCAAAGTCTTATGCCTGGTCGAGAGGAATTAGCTCGGAACTCTCCTCTCTCCAGACCAGAAGTTCCAGAAAGAAAAAGAAGATTTTGAGCATGCAGCAAATGGAAACAGTTCCTTCTACACTCGACAGTAAGGCCCTTAGAGCACTGAAAGCCTTGGCTCGATCCAAGTAATGTTAGTACTCTCTTTAAATATACGAGGGATTGGAGGCACTCTCAAGGCTGCTTCCTTTAGAATATTATTAGAGTGTTCAAAGCCCGATGTCTTATTTCTTCAAGAAACCCTCTCGGCTGATCATAAAGCCAGAGATTTTATGCATCTTTTCCATCCATCGTGGGTCTCGGCAGCTGTAAATTCCATTGGATCTTCCAGCGATCTGCTGGTGGCTTGGGATCCCAGCCTTTATAACTTGAGACCCTTCCTTTCTAGCGGGGGAATCCTGATCCTTGGCCGATGTTTAGCTTCAAAGCAGGAAGTTGCTTTACTAAATATCTATGGGCCCTATGTTGATAAACAAAGATTCTGATCAAATCTAGATTCTATTGGTCTTCTCTCCATCCCAAATCTCATTATTGGTGGAGATCTTAATTTAATTCTTTCGGCTGATGAAAATTGGGGTGGATCCTTCTTGCTGGGTCCTTTCGAAGCTTTCTTTAAAGGGCTCTTTGATTCAAACAATCTGATTGATGTTCGACCGAGTCGACTAACCCCCACTTGGAGAAATGGGCGGTCTGGACCTGCTGCGATTGCTAGAAGACTTGATCGCTTCCTGGTTGTTGAAAGCATCTTATCTTCCTCGAGCTTCCCATATTCGTGGGTTGAGTTCCCCTTTGTGTCTGACCACGCGCCAGTCCTCCTTCAGTTACGACTTCCATCATTTCATCCTTCACCTCCTTTTAAGTTTAATCATCATTGGCTCTCGTCTGAGGCTTACTCCGCTTTAGTTCATTTGGTTTGGAGGGATCCTTGTTTCCATTCTAAAGAAAATCCTCAACGACGCCTTGTCTGGAAACTAAAAGCTCTCAAGACCAAATCGAGAGCTTGGTTCCATGATTTAAAAGCTTTACGAAAATCAAGTTTAATTAAGCTGGAATCGAAAATTTCTCAGCTTATTCACTCCTCGTCTATTGCTGCTTTGACCATGGAGGAGTCGGCCACACTGAAGCAGCTTGAATCAAATAGAGTCTCCCTTCTTATTTCAGAGGAGAACAACTAGAGATTGCGCAGCCATGCGACTTGGTTAAAGAGTGGTGACACTAATTCAAGATTTTTTCATAAAGTTTCCAGTTACAATAGAGAAAAGAAGTTCATCTGGTCGATTAAAGGTAGTGGAGATGAATTTCTAAGTGGTCAGAGTGGCCAGTCTCTTTCTCAGCTTTGTCTCTGCTATTGAGGCTTCCAAGCTCTACAAACCAGTATCTCTGTCTGAGCTAAAAAATATTCTGCTCCACTTCAATTCGGAAAGAAGTCCCGACCCTGATGGCTAGTCGACAGAATTTTTCTGCTTCTTTTTTGACCTTGTTGGTTTGGATCTTCTCCAGATGGTGGAAGACTCCCGTATCACTGGTAAGATTGTGGGTAGTCTTAATTCTACCTTTCTAGTCTTGATTCTGAAAGAAAGTAACCCGCTCTCCTTCAGTGACTACCGCCCGATCTCCCTCTGCAACCTCATTTACAAGTTAATTTCCAAGGTTATCTCAGACCGGATCAAGCCTTTTCTCGAGAAGAGTCTCTCCGCTGAGCAGTTAGGTTTCTTGCGGGGCAGAAGAATACAGGATGCGATTGGTGCTGCCCATGAATGTATCCACAGCATCAAAAAGAAAAATCTAAAGGCTCTGGTTATGAAACTTGATCTCAAACAAGCTTTCGATTGTATCGATTAGGAGTTCTTAAGACTAATTCTGCACTCAGCGGGTTTTGGTGATTTGTTCATCAATTGGATTATGTCCTGTGTCTCTAGCTCAAATTTCTCAGTATTGATTAATGGAGAGGCTTCCAGTTTTTTCAAAAGTGAGAGGGGGCTCCGCCAGGGATGCCCACTCTCTCCCTACCTCTTTATTCTGATTATGGAAGGTTTCAACCTTCTTCTCTCAAAAAAGTTCTCCGAGCACCACATCTCCGGCATAAAGGTCTCAAAATTTATTAAAATGGTACATCTCTTGTTTGTTGATGATGTTCTTCTCATGTCGAAGGCAGATTTATCTGAGTGGTTGGTAATCCAAGAGGTGCTCCAACTTTTCTGTTCCGTCTTAGGTTTATCCATTAATTTCTCAAAATCCTCCGTCTACTACTGGGGTCTTTCGGAGGCTGAACTTCTTATTCTCAAGGACTCCATCCCCTTCACTTTTGTAAACCTAAGTGAAGGCTTCAGGTATATGGGGTTCCAGTTGAAATTGGGAGCCTCCTCTCCGGAAGATTGGCGATGGCTGGTGGCTCATTTTGAAAAAAGGATAAATTTTTGGTGTAACAAATGGTTGTCCCTGGGTGGCCGCTTTATCTTGGTCAAGTCGGTTCTGGAAAGTCTTCCTGTTTTCTGGATGTCCCTGGAAAAAATTCCAAATAAGATCATTATACTTTTACTCAGACACATTTTTAACTTTCTGTGGAATAGCCATCCTGACCATTTTCGTTTTCATCTGTGCAACTGGGCTGCTCTGTCCAAACCTCAGAGAAATGGGGGTTGGGGGCTCATGAACTTGTCCACTTTCAACATGGCCCTCCTGGCGAATTCTTTCTGGAGAACAGTCTCTATTGATAGTATATGGCATCGTATTATTCCTGACAAATATTTGGGCTCCTGGCCGCTTGTTAATTGGATCCGAAAGCCTTCTTTTCAGTCGAGGAAGGTATCTCCTTTCTGGAAGGGCATGGTTGCTTCCATTCCAGTTCTTCTTCACTGGCTCATGTGGAAACCTGGAGCTGGTACTGATATCTGCATAGGTGGCGACAAAATCCTTGGTTTGGGAGACCGGTCGCTCCTCTCCACCGAGTTGAGGTCGCAGCTCCGACTTCAAAATATTATTCACCTTGCTCAGGTTAAAATACAGCCAGGCTGGTGCACTCTCCCTGACAGATGGCTGGACAGTGGGGAGCTACACCTAAGTGATCCGTTAGCGATTGAATGGGACCACTACATTTCAGCCCTCAAAGGCACTGGTGTCTCACTTTCTTCTTGTCCTGATACTCTTCAGTGGGCTGGTGGCGATGCCACGGGAAACATTATAGTAAGTAATCTTTATAAAGCTCTTCTCAACCAATAGTTTTTTGAAGTGGATCGCTCGTGGTTCTCTCTTCTTTGGCGATGGGCTATTCCCCTTAAGCTTAAACTATTTATATGGCTCGCTGGAAAGGAGAAATCGCTTACTTGGGACGTGCTACGCCGGAGGGGCTGGGAGGGGTCGGGGATCTGCCTTCTCTGTAGCAGAGCATCTGAGGATATCCATCATTTACTGGTACATTGTTCCTTCACACAGTCGGTCTAGTCTCTTGTGCTAAACCAACTCTCGCTGCATTTATCTTGGAGCGGCTCCTCCCTCTCAAACAGTTACACTCGGTGGCTGGGTCAATCCTCTGCGCCAAAGTTTTTACCGGTTCTCGTTTGCTGGCAGATTTGGACTGCTCGTAACCGAGCCACTTTTGATTCCTGTCCTCCTAATTTGCATGTAGTGCTTCTCAAAGTCTTGGCCTCCTTCCATTGGAAACCGCCAATGCTTAAGTCTCCTACTCTCAAAGTCTGCGACTTCAATTTGTTGGAAGACTACACCGTGGCATGTTTCGATGGTGCTGCTCTGTCCAGTGGAGGTTGTTGTGGGGCGGGGGGTTTCTTCAAAACTCACCCGTCTAGGATTACCATGTGGTTCTTAAACTGCGGAGAAGGCACAAACAATAAGGCCGAGCTCTTGGGCTTATGGGCCTCCCTCTTTCTTGCCTCCTGTTGGTCTATCAGTCACCTTCACGTCCTTGGTGACACGCGAGTTATCATTGATTGGATTTCTCAAAAATCCAAGCTCCAAACAGTCCACAATGATAGCTGGAAGGATAAAACGATGGAGCTGTCTAAATCCTTCACTAATGTCGACTTTCACCATATCCCCAGATCCCACAATAAAGAGGCGGATGCCCTCTCGAAGAGGGCTTTAAACAAAGTGGTTGGTAGACTCTCGGTTTTCCACAGGGATAGAGGGATAGAGAGCCCTATATCCTCTATAAATGTCTTTGAATGATGTGGGCTGTTCACTTTTTGCGTTTGGATGGTTATTTGGGCGCCTTGCTCGCTTGTTCCTCTTCTTTTGGGCTGTTCCTCCTTGGCAGTTTTTGTTTTGTTTAGGATCCTCTCCGTTGGTGCGCTGTCCATGTTTTGGTACTGCTGGCAGTTTTGCTTTGTAAAGAAATTTATACTATATATAAATTTGAGCAATTTTCTCTTGGAAAAAAAGTATTTATCTTAATTATAATTTATAATAATATGTCTAAATAATGAAGACTATATTAAACATTAAAATTAGTAGATAAATAAATATGAGAATGATATACACATTTTATATGATAAAAAAAATAAAATATTAATTTTAACATATATTTTATAAATTATGAATGAACAATTTTTTGAAATTATTAATTGTTACTTATTTTATAGTTTAATACATGATATTGTTAAGAACCAGATATAAATATAGCATAGAAAAACTTTAGAATAAATATTCAATGCCTTGAAAAAGAGAGAAATTCAGATAATAAACCTCTTTGAGGGGGCAATCTCCTTATGCCCACATAAATGTACAGTTACAAGATGATTCCAAATGAAAATGTATCCTTGGTATATATAGGAGACTAGGAGGTATAATTACAACTAATGGACTAAATCCGACATAAAAAAATAACATTACTAATGTAATATGCCCCAATTAAGGGGTAATGAGTCATTATTTAGGGCTTAACATGCCTCTCCCCTTGAGACAAGTGTTGTCCGCAACGCTTGAGTAACTCTGGATGCTTCTATATAAAAGACTCATCTTCCCAAGTGGAATCTTCAGCCGGTAGTTTCCTCCATTTAATGAGATACTCTGAAATGGATCTATTCTTTAGTTGGTGAATTCTTGTGTCAGTGATGGCTTTAGGCTCCAATATGATTTTTCCTTCCTCGTCAAGTTATGGAAATATAGTTTGAATTGGGATCTTGTCACCTATAACCTTCTTTAAGCATTAAACATGGAAAACTGGGTGTACTCGTGAAGATGCAGGCAACTCCAATTTGTATGCCATAATACCAATCTTTTGCAAGAAGTCAATGATTTGAAGGTATCTAGAGACTCTAGTTTGATCATAAAATTCATGTGGGGAATTAACAAAGTCTATAACATCAATTTAATGCTACTAGATGATCATGTTAAGGATGCTTCTTTTCAACTCTACAAGATTGGATTTGTCCATGTTTACCATGAATTAAATCAGAGAACAGATGAATTATCAAAGGATGGATTGAGCTTGTTGGAGAAACAATATACCTTATGGGAATATGATGGAGGAAGAGTTGTGGCTCGAAGCAAAAACTCCATTAAGAATTTTTAAATATTTATTTTTAGTATTATGTTTTGTATGTGAATATTGTTGAATAATACTAAATAACTGGGTGTTTTGGATGGTCCTTATGTATTTTGAAAAAATAATTTTGAAGAGTGTAGATGGATCTTGTCTAGATTGCAGACATAATTGGTCATCTCTGTAAAAAAATATATTTTTATGTAGTGTGGAACAACACCCAAGAATTGTATTTATTTTCACCTTAAATATAAATATGTTTTTTTCTTTGGAAAAAAAACATATAAAATTTAATGAAACAAATTTCTTGAATAAAACTATAACATTTACTTTACAAAATTTATTTATGTGAATATACTCGGATAATCTATTTCATATTCGTTTTTTGGTTAAAGATTTTATTTTTTTAATAAAAATATAAATATATTAAAAATATACATATATTACAAGTCTAGAATACTTAATAAATATGTTATTTTTTTTTGTTTATGTTTATTAGAAAATGGAATACATCGTATCTATAAAGTATTTATCTTAATTATAATTTATAATAATATGTTTAAATAATGAAGAATATATTAAACATTAAAATTATTAGATAAATAAATATGAGAATGATATACACATTTTATATGATAAAAAAATAAAATATTAATTTTAACATATATTTTATAAGTTATGAGTGAATAATTTTTTGAAATTATTAATTGTTACTTATTTTATAGTTTAATATATGATATTGTTAAGAACTAAATATAAATATAGCATAGAAAAACTTTAGAATAAATATTCAACGTCTTGAAAAAGAGAGAAATTTAGATAATAAACCTCTTAGAGGGGGCAATCTCCTTATGCTCACATAAATGTACAATTACAAGATGATTCCAAATGAAAATGTATCCTTGGTATATATAGGAGACTAGAAGGTATAATTACAACTAATGGACTAAAGCCGACATAAAAAAATAACATTACTAATGTAATATGCCCCAATTAAGAGGTAATGAGCCATTATTTAGGGCTTAACATGCCCCTCCCCTTGAGACAAGTGTTGTCTGCAACGCTTGAGTAACTCTGGATGCTTCTATATAAAAGACTCATCTTCCCAAGTGGAATCTTTAGCCAGTAGTTTCTTCCATTTAATGAGATACTCTGAAATGGATCTATTCTTTAGTTGGTGAATTCTTGTGTCAGTGATGGCTTTGGGCTCCAATATGATTTTTCCTTCCTCGTCAAGTTATGGAAATATAGTTTGAACTAGGATCTTGTCACCTATAACCTTCTTTAAGCATTAAACATGGAAAACTGGGTGTACTCGTGAAGATGTAGGCAACTCCAATTTGTATGCCATAATACCAATCTTTTGCAAC
>SNQJ01S0145288.1:0-20688 GCA_010110895.2 Picea sitchensis | reverse complement strand
ATTGCGTTGAGTTCCCGGGGGAGAGGGGAAAGTGTTTGTTGAATCTGAGTCTTGGTGAGCTACTTGCCTTGCTAGAGAAGTTGTGATGCTTGGTTTGTGGAAGGTTGTCGAGAACCTGATGTTGGAAGGGTTGTACATTGTCTAGATACATGAGATGATTCTCTGCAAAAGGAATATTTTCTCTTTGCTTCAACATTTTCGACCTACTTCTGTTGGATAGAAGGTGTTTGGACCAAGGCTGCAGTGGTTGTAGTGTCCTTATGTTCACCTTTTGAACAGATTGTGAAGAAGCTAAATTTTGTAGTATGAGATACTACCTTGCAACATTGTTTATATGGGAAAATAGTCGGAACTACCTCTGGTATCCTGTAGAGATGACCCCCTAGAGTATCAATGACACTACGAGGTTGAGACTCATAAATAACATGGTTCTTCCACATATATGATTGGCCCAAAAGAACATCACAGACATCCAATGGGGCAAAATCACATAATACCTCATCTTTGAAGGGCTAGATGTCGTATGAAAATAAACACTGTTGGCTGAAATGAAGATCTCGTCCCTAGCAAAGCTACTCGATGTTGTATGGTTGTGGGTGTGGTGTTGTTGAAAATCCGAACTATTTGACAACCTCTTCTGAGATGAGTTTCTTCTGTCTTCCACTATCAACAATAAAATGCAGCGGAGTCCCCTTCACCCACATCCGTGAATGAAAAGGGAACCCCCCCTCTTCAGGATCTGTTAGTTCTTTTGGTTGAATTGTTGTGGTCACTATAGTAGCAGTGGGGTCTCGATCAATGATTTGTATTCACCCATTATTTTATGAATCATATTTTGAATCAGGGTTCAACTCCTTTTCTTTTGTCTCTGCCACAAATGATTGTTTTGAGCGACATTCATCAGTGTTGTGCTAGAGGATTTTGTGGAAATCGTACCACTTTCTAGTGTCCTTCGTATTTTTGTTACCCTTATTTTCATGTGGCTTGGATTGATTTTCTGAAGGATGGTTCTTAGAGACATCTTTACCATACTTTGGTTGTTTCATATTTTCATACCCAAACTCCCGCTTGTTCTGGTGCCTAAAGTTTTGCTTGATTTTGACAACATATTGATAGGCATATCCCAGTGATGAGATGTCTAGAAAATCCATTTCGGTTTGGATGTACATGTGTAGAGCCTTGTAGTATTTTATAACCAGATGTTGCTTGAGTCTTTGAAACCTGGCTTGGTGCACAAGGTATGGAAATTATTTGTGAACTCTGGCACTGTTTGTCCCTTCTCTTGTTGCAGTGTGGTCCATCTCATGTACTGCTCATCATAGTTACAAAGAGGGTAATATTGTTCCTTGAGCGCATCCACAAAAAAATGCCATGTGGGCTTAGCCCCTTATATTCCAGAATCCTCTTTGGAACCTTGTTCTGAGTAATTTTCCCACCAATGTTTGACATGGGGAAAATCCTTAAGGAGTGAGAAGGTGATATTTTCCCTGTTGGAAAAATTGTGAACAAAGAAGTAAAATTCTAGCAAATTTTACCATTTTTCTAGGGCATCCGCATATATATGACCTTAAAATATAGGAATATCAAAATTAACTTCTACCTTTAAAGGAAAGGTGCTTCCAAAGTGGTCACTTGATGAAGACGTTCCTTCTGGTATTGACATGCGTTGAAGGATGTGGGAAAAATTATCCATCATTTCGTCCATCTGTCGCGTGAGAGCTTGCTCAAGCAACAGATTAATAGAATCTTCTACTCTGTCGTTTTTATTTTCTTGCACCATGGAGGGTTTCTTGGGTGTGAGAGAGAAATTTTCCTCAAGAGAGACAAGCTCGAGACCATCTTGTTATACTCAAACCTCGTCGGGGATATGCACTGAAAAACGATCAAGAGCATCTTGCTCTGATACCACTTATCCGTATTATTTTTTGCACGAAATGAGAGTGGAGATATAATAAATAAATGTACATATATATATCAATAATATAACATAGATATAAGAATAAACAAAAAGATACAATAATACACAATTTCTATTAATGAACGAAATTTACAAAACTGTAGAAATACAGAGTGAAAGACTCACTAGAATGGTGGCAACTTATCTCTAAGAAGAGATGTGATGGATACACTCATTTGAAAGAAGATGATTGTTACAATGAGGATCCAAAGGAATTTTTAACATAAATGAAATCCAAAACCCTAACCCCAAAAGATGAAAAGCCAACAGTTTTGTGGACCCTGTTTTGGGTAGTTTGATGTATCAACTTCCAGGGGCGTAACTTTGGCATACGATCTTAGTTTGGGGTGCATGATAGCTCATTGGGAAGGTATCGATGAGGGGTCTCATTTTTCGTGATCAATAATATCCTTTGGCCATCACTGAGGTGCCCTATATTGAAAACATTGTTGGACATATTGTCATTGATGTCAACAGTCAATGTGATGATCTTTTGTTAATGATGAATTACCATAGATGAGATAGTCATTGATTTCAGTAGTATATCAGTTAGTAGAAGATGTCAAAATGTATGCATATATCAGAAGAGAAATCTCAAGAGGAGGAGTGAATAGGAGGAGTGAACAGTATGAAGATCAAAGCTCAGAAGGAAAAGCGCATTTTACAGTATATCAAAAGGAGCAAACAATATGAAGATCAAATTTCAGAAGGAAAAGCACATTGCACAGTATATCAAAAGAAGCGAATAGTATGAATAAATTCATGATTATTGTTGATCACGATAGGATCAACAATCCCATGATAAAATCATAGGAGGGTTAGCGGATGAGTATCAAATCTCATAAGGAAGAAGCGCATTGCAGAAGTATCGTAGGGATCGATGGAAATATTGAGGAGTCAACCATTGCACAGGAAAAGGTGAGAAGTCTTAGTAGCCATTAGATCAAGGAAATTGACAGTGGTGATCGTCTCATATAACGGATGACGGTCATATGAGTGACCATGGGCTTGAGGATCATTGGAGGATCATGACCGTCGATCTGCAAGCCAGATCAATGGCAGGGACGCATTGTAGGGAGTGAAAGAAGAATTAAACTACTCACCAGTTACAATCCCAAAATATTTTTGGATCATCAGATCTCATAGCTTCAAATATCTATGATTGCAGTTGATCCAAAAAACAATGAGTTTAAGTCAGATTAAATCGTGACTGTCGGATGCGCAATCGCCAAATCTACGACACAGATGAATTGTGGAGATTGAAACAAGAATTAAACATCACACTAGTTCCAATCCTGCAATTAGTCAGGACCATCCGATCTTATAGCTTTGAATATCAATGATTGTGGTTGACTCACCAACAACACACAACTTCCAATTATGGAGTTTGGGTGACGAGTTAACTCATTTTCAAGTTGTGGTTTCGCAATCATCGTCGATCGTTGATTTGCTTCGAGTGTCTTCATGAACGTTAGATCACATTTGAGTGGAAGGACATGATAAGTGAGGTGAAAAGGCTGAGAGTTTGACTATCCAAATACCCTTCAACTGTCAAATCAAACCTGATCTCTCGTCACGACCGTTCGATAACATTTTGAGTGGAAGGATAGGAAAAGCGAGGTAAGATCTAAGATCTCATTCATGCAAACTTTCATCATCCTTTGGATCATTCGAAGTTGAAGGAAAAGATAAGCCAGAAGAGAAACATTACAGACAGATCGAGTATTCGACCTGAGACCCTGATCGAATGAACATCCTTCACTTTGGATCTAAATATGTGAGGAACTTATGCTCCGTTAGTTTGAGATTTTAAATACCCAGAGCCTGAAAATCCGAAGTGAATAAGGACCTTTGGATTTGGAGGACATAATGAGGACCGTTGGATCAGGGTTGTTGATCAATAGACCACGTTAGCAATGACATGTGAGAGATCCACATCAACGAACCTCGTCAGAAAGGACGCATGGAAGACCACGTCGGTAAAGACACATGGAATAATAAGATGATGACAACTGTCAAGAGGAAATTGACTCATGCCATGTCAACAAGTGATGTAAGCAAGTTACGTCACTCCGGGAGAATTGCTTCGGGAGTTTTACCACGAATGAATGTCAAAAGTCCCGAAGTCCCGAAGGACAAAGGTCTGAAGTTGCTCTCAGCCATCAATCTGAGATACCCTTCAAATACTATCCTAACCATTAGATCAAGGATATGAACATGTGTCACGTCAGGAGATCTACATCGACGTCACCAAGAATCTGTGATAGACCACATCAGCAAGGACATGTGGCACAGTCAGAGAATGACAAGTGTCAAGCTGAATCGACATTTATGGTACGTGAAAATCACAAATTAGAGTGACACGTGGCAGCTACTCGTCTCATGACAAATCATCAAGTGACGTAAGCAACTTACGTCACTCCAAGAGTTTTGCTTCAAGAGATATACCACCAACACTTGCCCAAAAGTCCTAAAGTCCTAAATGTCATAGTCCTAAAGTGGACACTAGACGTCCAATATGAAAGATCACTTCGAGAACATTCCTGATCGTTGATCTACTATAGTGGAAGGATAGTGTAAGAAAAAACGTTAACCGACAGCAAGTAGTCTTCACCGTTGATGACTTACATAGCAGGTGATCACTCTGGAGGAAAGAACGGGTTTTGAGATTCTAAATCTCTAAACCTCAGAGATGTGAAACGATCTCAACCGTTGATCGAGAAAGGGACACGCTTCAGCATATTTTCATCTTTGGAAGAATGACTTACAGAGGAAAGAACATGTTGAGATTTGAAATCTCCAAAGTCCGGAGACCTGAGGAGATCTCGACCATTAATCCAAGAGGGAAACATGTCATCCGTTTTTCAGCTCCGAAAGATTGACGTATGGAGGAAAGAAGGGGTTGAGACTCAAAATCTCCAAAGTTCGGAGACCCGAAGAAGATATCGACCGTCAATCAAAATACAATGGAAGGATAGCGTAAGAAAAATAGTCTGAAGACCCGGCGTAAATGGTGGCCATCCATCACAATGCTTGATTAAGTCCTGGTTGTCGGATTAAGGAATGAAAGTATAGATGTAAGTATCGATGATAACCATTGATCTGGTTCTGAGATATAATGTGAGCCATTCGATCTGTTCGACGATATCGTATTCGGTAGATTTCAAAGGTTTGAAGTCATGAATACCCGAAAGGAGAAGACCTGAAGTCTCGACAATCGTCCATCTCATTGAAGATTGAATCGTGGTCATTGAATTGATAAAAGCTCATGCGCTCGTCTCTCCTAACGTGAGGTCGCCACCGTCGGTCATATGTTCAAGAGATTTTAAAGGGAAGAATGTATAGGTCGCTTAAATTGTTAAGCCTGTGGTTCTATGCCATTGATCATATAAACTGGTTTGAAGGAAGTGTTGATCTCTGTTATAACAGAGACAAAGGAAATTGATCCATGAATGTGATCGATTTGTAAAAGGAAAAGGGGATTCTAGGTGGAAAGTTGAAGACTCAGATTGATGAACTGGTGGTCCCAAAAGTTATCGTAAATGAACAAGTTAGTTATAACTTGTTGCACAAGTCATCTCAACAAATTAAACAATTTTTGAGCATAAACAAGTATAAATATAACCATGATTGGTTCACTTGAATCGGTGCTAGTGGATGAAGCATGGCTTGTGAAGTGAAGAGGCAGATATGGACCTGAGGTCCGTGCGAATATAAGAGAGAGATGTAGAAGCGAAGATTGAGTGAATATATTAGAGGATATACAAAGCAAAGAAGGAACAAATTTGAAAGAGAAGATGAAATGCAGTGATGATTTGTTTATGATATACCTCTGATCATGAGATATAGTTGATTCTATAATGGATCACTACTACTGGAGTTGAATAAAATCTAGTTGGATAGACTGGGTTCTTTCAGCAAGATGGGTCTTGCAACAAGCTAGGTCTTGCCTGAGAGTGGGTTCTCTTCGAGGAGTTGGTGCTCCTTACTTCAGTTGGTTCTGAAACAAATCTGTTGATGCTGGGAAAATCCTCTTTCACATATATTTATATTACGATATTCATATCAATTATACAAAAGCTAATACAAACATCTGGTGTCTCTTTGTCCATTTTAATTATGATTTGATTGTTCTTAATCTGTTCAAATATGTTTTAACTACTAACATGTGAGAAGAAAAAGTTAGAATAGTCCACTCACTAATTCACCCCCCCCCTCTTAGTGTGGGCGGTCGGTTCAACAACTGGTATCAGAACGAGGTTCCTTCAAACAAAGTTTAACCACTAGAAGGTAGATCCCGAAGCAATTGGTGGACAAATGGCTCTCTTTGCAATTGAATCTCCCTTATTTGATGGAACAAATTATTCTTCATGAAGAGAAAATATGAAACAATATTTGAGGTCAAGAGGATCTAAATTTTGAAATTTAGTAGTAAGCAAGCCCTGGGATTTAACTACATCAAATAATCTATGAAATATTACAGTCCAAAGAAGAGCAAGGAAGAACAATGAAGTGGCATTGAAGATTCTTCTTAATGGATTATCAGATACAGTCAAGGAAAGCATAGGACTATGCACATTTGCCAAGGACTTATGGCTGAAGTTAGAAAATATGTATTAAATCAAAATTAAAGACACAGAAGACATTCCTATCAAAGATGAAGATGGAGACTCAACCATCGATAAAGGTAAGGAGTCTCCAAAATATTTCGATTGCAATAACAATGATATTGAATCCTCCCCTGCAAGTAAAGAAGAAGACTCAGATACAATAACAGAATGTTATGTTAGCATTTATCCCATGGAAGAAGAAGAAGAAAAGCTATCAAAGCCCAAACAAAAGGTTGATTGGAGTCTCTATGAATACCTTTATGACCATAATGAATCAGACTATAGCTATCCTCATTACTACACTAAAGAATTTCTTGAAAAGAGTCAAAATCATGTGTTGGAAATAAAGGAAATGCTCAAGGATAGTGAAAAGCTAATATATGAGCAGGACAATCAGTTAGATGAGAAAGAAGAGGAGATCGAGAAGATGAAAAAATAAATTAGTCAAGTAAAAGAAAAGGAGAAGGAAGATGATGAGCTTAGCAATCAGAAGCATATCCTGGAAATAAAAGAAAATCTCAAAGACAATAAAGAAATCATATCTGTGAAAAAGATTCAGTTAGAAAACAAAGAATAAGATATCAAAAGATTGAAAACAAAAGTTGTTGATCTAACAAAAGAAAAGGAAGAGAAAATCAAGAGATTGAAAAATGAAATCAGTCAAGCAAAAGAAGAAAAGAAGGAAGATGATGAACCAAGAAAAAACATCGCAGAACTAAGGGAAAGCTATGTCAATCTTAAAATTCAACTTGAAGAAGCCAAAAGGAGAGAAGAGGTAGTAAGGAACCAGTTGGACAAAAAGGAAGAATGCTATCATGAGCTGGAAGTAGAAGTTGTGAATCTTAGAAAGAAGGTTGAGAAGTCAGAGACCCAAATCAAGTTTTTGAACAACTCCATGATCCTGGATGAGATCTTGGATATTCATAGATCACCAAATGACAAATATGGTCTTGGATACAACAAGGAAGAAATCATTACTCCTAAGAAATTTGATGCGGGTCCTTCATTCGTAAAAGATGAAAACATGTCTGAAACAACTCCATTTGTAAAAATTGAAATTAGGTATGACTCAGGTTCTTCACGTTCAAAGAATAAAAGAAACGCTACAAAATTTAGAAGATCGGATCAAGGAAGACATCTAGAAGCTATTCATATACCTCAAATCAAGTTCATAAGAGAGACACCTTCATGGATGAATCAAATAAGGTATGAAAGTGTTTTTAACAGTTATTGTTTTTCTTGTAATGAATATGGTCATAAAGCCTTAGATTGTAGGCATCATGGAAGAAAACAAGTTGGTAGGTTCAACAACAATATAATATGTTGGAATTGCAATCATTTTGGACATATTGTTGCACATTGTTACACTATGAGATGTTACAGTTGTGATGGATATGGCCACAAAGCCTATAACTATTGGAACTCAAGAAAAAAATCAATGAGAAATACGTCACACAGTACGACAAAAGGAGTAAATGGAACATGGAATAAAAATGAAGTTCCAGTAACAGATGATCAGAGAACAAAGTTCAAGAAACCAGGACACTCATAGATGTGGATAGAAAAGACTGAACAAGTGAACATGAGTGAAGTTGATTGCTACAAAAATAATTGCAGTCATGTGACAAGCATAGTATAAAGTTGTCTCATACAACTTTAGAGCAATGTACAGTAAAGAAGTATCTTGGATAAAAACAGATACATCTGGTTAGCGACCGATGAGAATCAATGGGTAGATCCAAGAGTTGTTTGAATAAGATGATATAAAATTGCGCAGTGTTCCAGTAGGACATCATCATCCGCAGAAGCAACATTCTGATGTACAAAATGAGGTACAAGACATCCTATAGAAATAACAAGTGGAGAACAGTTAGTAAAAAATCAAGGGAAGTTTTGGTTAGTAAATAAGAAAGTAATTAGATTAAGTCTTGAAACAATTCAATCACTACAAAAAATTATATCAAGAAAACTACTCATTTGAAACACAAAAATCCCAATCAATTGAGATAAGAAGTTAGTTAACAGGGGAATAAACCTTGTCAGGAAGAACTACCTTTTTAGAAACAAATGGGGGGAGTAGTCAGAAGTAGAGAGAGAGCATATTAACAGGGGGAGTCATTCAGTTATAGCAGGCAGAACATGACTCCAGGAAGAGTTACCCAAGCTTAGATTCTGGTCAGTAACATACAGAGCTTTACTATAGGAGGAAAAACCCTTTTCCATTGATGTCAAAGGGGGGGAGAAACTTCATAAGAATGAAACTTCATAGGAAGAAAACTTCATAAGAGGAAAGCATCATCATAGGGGGAGTTTTGTATATGAAGTTAGTGTGTTTCCCTCAATGAAAAAGGGGGAGATTGTTGGACATATTGTCATTTATGTTAACAGTCAATGTGATGATCTGTTGTTAATGATGAATTACCACATATGAGATTGTCATTGATCTCAACAATATATCAGTTAGAATAATATGTCAAACAGTATGCAGAGATCATAAGAGGAGCGAATAGGAGGAGAAAACAATATGAAGATCAAATCTTAGAAGAAAAATCACATTGCATAGTATATCATAAGGAGCAAACAAAATGAAGATCAAAGCTTAGAAGGAAAAGCGCATTGCACAGTATATCAGAAGAAGCGAACGGTATGAAGAAATTCGTGATTATTGTTGATCACGATAGGATCAACAATCCTATGATAAAATCACAGGAGGGTTAGCGAATGAAGATCAAATCTCAGAAGGAAGAAGTGCATTGCATAAGTATCATCGGGATTGATGGAAATATTAAGAATTCGACCATTGCACAGGAAAAGGTGAGAAGTCTCAATAGTCATCTAATCAAGGAAATTGATGGTGGTGATCATCTCATATAACAGAAAAGGTCATATGAGTGACCATGGGCTTGAGGATTGTTGGAGGATCATGACCATCGATCTGCAAGCCAGTCAATGGCAGGGATGAATTGCGGGGAGCGAAAGAAGAATTAAACTACTCACCAGTTACAATCTCGCAATCTGTTTGGATCGTCAGATCTCATAGCTTCAAAGATATACGACCGCGGTTGATCCAACAAACAATGAGTTTAAGTCAGATTAAATCATGATTGTTGAATGCGCAATCACCAAATCTATGGTAGGGATGAATTGCGGAGAATGAAAGGAGAATTAAACGTCACGCTAGTTCCAATCCCGCAATTAGTAAGGACCATCCGATATTATAGCTTCAAAGATCAACGATTTTGGTTGACTCACCAACAATGCACAACTTCCAATTGCGGATTTTGGGTGACGAGTTAACTCACTTGCAAGTTGTGGTTCCGCAATCATTGTCGACCGTTGATTTTCTTCGAGTGTCTTCATGACTGTTGGATCAAATTTGAGTGCAAGGATAGGATAAGCAAGGTAAAAAGGCTGAGAGTTTGACTATCCAAATACCCATCAGCCATCGTATCAAACTCGAGCTCTCGTCATGACCATTGGATCACATTTTGAGTGGAAGGATAGGATAAGCGAGGTAAGATTTGAGATCTCATTCATGCGAACTTTCGTCAGCCCTTGGATCATTCTAACTGGAAGGATAGGATAATCCAGAAGAAAAGCACTATAGACAAATCGAGTCGTTGATCTAACACCCTGATCAAACGAACATCCTTCACTTTGGGTCTAAAGATGTGAGGAACTTACGCTCCTTCAGTTTGATATTTGAAATACCCGAAGCCCGAAAATACGAAGTGAATAAAGACCGTTAGATTTGGAGGACATAATTAGGACCATTGGATCAGGGTTGTTGACCAACAGACAATGTCAGCAAGGATGTGTGGGAGATCCACTTCAACGAACCTCGTCAGTAAGGACGTGTGGAAGACCAGGTCAACAAAGACACATGGGATGATCGGATAATGACAATTGTCAAGAGGAAATTGACTCATGCCATGTTAACAAGTGACATAAGAAAGTTACGTCACTTCAGGATAATTTCTTCGGGATTTTTACCACGAACGAATGTCAAAAGTCCTGAAGTCTCGAAGGATGAAGATCTGAAGTCACTCTTAGTCATTGATATGAAATACCCTTTGGATACTTTCCTGACCGTTAGATCAAGGAGATGAAAATGTGTCACATCGGGAGATCTACATCGATGTCAACAAGAATATGTGACAGACCACGTCAGTAGTTTACGTCAGCAAGGACATGTGGCAAAGTCAAAGAATGACAAGTGTCAAGCTGAATCGACATTTCTGGTATGTGAAAATCATGAATCAGGGTGACACGTGGCAGCTACTCATCTCGTGACACATCATCAAGTGACATAAGCAACTTACGTCACTCCGGGAGTTTTGCTTTGGGAGATATACCACCAACACTTTCCCAAAAGTCCTGAAGTCCAGAATGTCGTAGTCCCAAAGTGGACACAAGAAGTCTAATCTGAAAGATCACTTCAGGATCATTCTTGATCATCGATATACTACATTGGAAGGATAGTGTAAGAGAAAACGTTAACCGACAACAAGCGGTATCCATCGTTGATGACTTACATAACAAGTGATCACTCCGGAGGAAAGAAGGGGTTTTGAGATTTGAAATCTCTGAACCCTAGAGACGCGAAAGGTTCTTGATCATTGATCGAGAAAGGGACATGCGTCAACGGATTGTTAGCTCTAGAAGAATGACGTACGGAGGAAAGAATGGGTTGAGAATTGAAATCTCCGAAGTTGGGAGAACCGAGGAGATCTCAACCATTAATCTGAGAGGGACACATGTGAGTCGTTTGTCAGCTCTAGAAAATTGACGTACAGAGGAAAGAAGGGGTTGATACTTGAAATCTCTGAAGTCCAGAGACTCAAAGGTGATATCGACCATCGATTTGATGTTCGGTTGCACTCATGACCGTTGATCAAAATACAATGGAAGGATAGTGTAAGAATAATAGTCCAAATACCCGGAGTAAATGGTGACCATCTGTCACAATGCTTGATTAATTCATGCCCCTTGGATTAAGGAGTGAAAGGATAGATGTAAGGATCGAAGATAACCATTGATCTAGTTCCGAGATATAATGTGAACTATCTGAACTTTTCGGCGATATCATATTCGGGAGATTTCAAAGGTTTGAAGTCACGAAGAACCGAAGTCCCAAAAATTGTCCATCTCATGGAGATTGAATTGTGGACAATGAATTGATAAGCTCTCATGCATTCGTCTCGCCTAACGTGAGGTCACCATCGTCGGTCATATGGTCAAGAGATTTTAAATGACATAATGTATGGGTCACTTAAATTGTTAAGCCTGTGGTTCTACGCCATTGATCATATGAACTAGTTTGAAGGAAGCGTTGCTCTATGTTATCATAGAGACGAAGGAAATCGATCCATGATTGTGATCAATTTGTAAAAGGATAAGGGGATGCCAGGTGGAAAGTTGAAGAATTAGATTGATGAATTGGTGGTCCCAAAAGTTATCCTAAATGAACAAGTTAGTTATAAATTGTTGCACAAGTTGGCTCAACAACTTAAACAAGTTTTGAGCATAAACAAGTATAAATACAACCATGATTGGTTCACTTGAAATGGTGTCGGTGGATGAAGCGTGGCTTGTGATGTGAAGATGAAGATCTGGACCTGAGGTCCGTGTGAATATAAGAGAGAGATGTAGAAGCAAAGATTGAGTGAATATATCATAGGATAGATAAAGCAAAGAAGGTGCAAATTTCAGAGAGAAGATGAAATGTGGAGATGAGTGTTTTATGATATACCTCTGATCATGACATAGAGTTGATTCTATAATGGATCACTACATTTGGATTTGAATAAACTCTAGTTGGATAGACTTGGTTCTATCAACAAGCTGGGTCTTGCCTGAGAGTTGGTGCTCCTTACTTCAGTTGGTGCTGAAAAAAATCAATTGATGCTGGGAAAATCCTCTTTAACATATATTTATATTATGATATTCATATCAATTATACAAAAGCTAATACAAACATTTGGTGTCTCTTTGTCTATTGTAATTATGATTTGATTGTTCTTAATCTATTCAAATATGTTTTAACTACTAACCTGTGAGAAGAAAAGGTTATAATAGTCCACACACTAATTCACCCCCCCCACCTCTTAGTGTGGGCGGTGTGTTCAACAATTGGTATCAGAGTGAGGTTCCTTCAAACACAGTTTAACCACTGGAAGGTAGATCCTGAAGGAATAGGTGGACAGATGGCTCTCTCCGCAATTGAAGCTCCCTTATTTGATGGAATAGATTATTCTTCATGAAGAGAAAATATGAAACAATATTTGAGGTCAAGAGGATCTGAAGTTTGGAATTCAGTAGTAAGCAAGGCCTGGGATTTAACTACATCAAATAATCTATCAAATATTACATTCCAAATAAGAGCAAGGAAGAAGAATGACGTGGCATTGAAGATTATTCTCAATGGATTTTTAGATACAATCAAGGCAAGCATGGGACTATGCACATCTTCCAAGGACTTATGGATGATGTTAGAAAATATGTATCAAATAAAAATTAAAGACATGGAAGATATTCCTATCAAAGCTGAAGATGAAGAATCAACCATTAATAAAGGTAAGGACTCTCCAAAATATTTCGATTGCAATAACAGTGATATTGAATCCTCCTCTGCAAGTAAAGAAGAAGACTCAGATACAATAACAAAATGTTTTGTTAGCATTTATCCATGGAAGAAGAAGAAGAAGAACTATCAAAGGCCAAACAAAAGGTTGATTGGAGTTTCTGTGAATACCTCTATGACCATAATGAATCGGACTATCGCTATCTTCATGACTACACTAAAGAATTTCTTGAAAAGAGTCAAAAGCATGTCTTGGAAATAAAGGAAATGTTCAAGGATAGTGAAAAGATCATATATGAGCAGGACAATCAGTTAGAAGAGAAAGAAGAGGAGATCGAGAAGATGAAAAAAGAAATTAGTCAAGCAAAAGAAAAGGATAAGGAAGATGATGAGCTTAGGAATGAGAAGCATATCCTGGAAATAAAAGAAAAGCTCAAAGACAATATATAAATCATATCTGAGTAAAAGATTCAGTTAGAAAACAAAGAAGAAGAGATTAAAAGATTGAAAAGAAAAGTTGTTGATCTAACAAAAGAAAAGGAAGAGGAAATCAAGAGACTGAAAAATGAAATCAGTCAAGCAAAATAAGAAAAGAAGGAAGATGATGAACCAAGCAAAAACCTTGCAGAACTAAGGGAAAGTTAGGTCAATCTTAAAATTCAACTTGAAGAAGCCAAAAGGAGAGAAGAGGTAGTAAGAACCAGATGGAAAAAAAGGAAGAATCTTGTCATGAGTTGGAAGTAGAAGTTGTGAATCTTAGAAAGAAGTTTGAGAAGTCAGACACCCAAATCAAGTTCTTAAACAAATCCATGACCCTGGATGATATCTTGGATAGTCAGAGATCGCCAAATGACAAATCCGGTCTTGGATACAACAAGGAACAAATCAGTACTCCTAAGAAACTAGATGCAAGTCCTTCATTCATAAAATATGAAAACAGTTCTAAAACGACTCCTTCATTTGTAAAAAGTGAAATCAGGTATGACTTAGGTTCTTCACGTTCAAAGAATAAAAGTAACGCTACAAAATTTAGAAGATCACATCAAGGAAGACATCCAGAAGCTATTCATATACCTCAAAGAAAGTTCATAAGAGAGACACCTTCATGGATGAATCATAGAAGGTATGAAAGTGTTTTTAACGGTTATTGTTTTTCTTGTAATGATTATGGTCATAAAGCCTTAGATTGTAGGCATCATGGAAGAAAACAAGTTGGAAGGTTCAACAACAGTATAAGATGTTGGAACTGCAATCATGTTGGACATATTGTTTCATATTGTTACACTATGAGATGTTACAGTTGTGATGGATATGGCCACAAAGCCTATAACTGTTGGAACTCAAGAAAACAGTCAATGAGAAATACGTCATACATTACGAAAAAAGGAGTAAATGGAACATGGAAGAAAATGAAGTTGTAGTAATAGATGATCAGAGAACAACGTTCAAGAAACCAGGACACTCACATATGTGGATAGCGAAGACTGAACAAGTGAACAGGAGTGAAGTTGATTGCTACAAAAATAATTACAGTCATGTGACAGGCATAGTATAAAGTTGTCTTAGACAACTTTAGAGCAATGTACAATAAAGAAGCATCTTCGATAAAAATGGATACATCTGGTTAGAGACCGATGAGAATCAATGGGAAAATCCAAGATTTGTTTAAATAAGATGAGCTACAATTGTGTAGTGTTCTAGTAGGACAACAACACTCGCAGAAGCAACATTCTGATGTACAAAATGAGGTACATGACATCCTGTAGAAATAACAAGTGGAGAACAGTCAGTAAAAACTCAAGGGAAGTTTTGGTTAGTAAATAAGAAATTAATTAGATTAAGTCTTGAAAATACTCGATCATTACAAAAATTTATATCAAGAAAACTACTCATTTGAAACACAAAAATCCCAATCAACTGAGATAAGAAGTTAGTTAACAGGGGAATAAACCTTGTGAGGAAGAACTACCTTTTCAGAAACAAAGGGGGATAGTAGTCAGAAGTAGAAAGAGATCATACTGATAGGGGGAGTCATTCATTTATGGCAGGCAGAATATGACTCCAGGAAGAGTTACCCAAGATAAGATTATGGTCAGTAACATACAAAGCCTTATCACAGGAGAAAAAACCCATTTCCATTGATGTCAAAGGGGGAGAGAAACTTCATAAGAAGAAAAATTCATAAGAGGAAAACATCATCACAAGGGGAGTTTTGTATATGAAGTTAGTGTGTTTCCCTCAATGACAAAGGGGGAGATTGTTGGACATATTTTCATTGATGTCAACACTCAATGTGATGATATGTTGTTAATGATGAATTACCACAGATGGGATTGTCATTGATGTCAATAGTATATCAATTAGCAGAAGATGTCAAAACGTATGCAGAGATCAAAAGAGGAGAGAACAGGAGGAGTGAACGGTATGAAGATAAAATCTCAGAAGGAAAAGCGCATTGCACAGTATATGATAAGGAGCGAACAATATGAAGATCAAATCTCAGAAGGAAAAGCGCATTTCACAGTATATCAGAAGAAGTGAACAATATGAAGAAATTCGTTATTATTGTTGATCATGATAGGATGAAAAATTCTATGATAAAGCACAGGAGGGTTAGCGAATGAAGATCAAATCTCAGAAGGAAGAAGCGCATTGCAGAAGTATCGTCAGGATCGATGGAAATATTGAGAAGTCGACCATTACATAGGAAAAGGTGAGAAGTCTCAAAAACCGTCCAATCAAGGAAATTTGCGCTGGTGATCATCTCATATAATGGACGATGGGCATATGAGCAACCATGGGTTGAGGATCATTGGAGGATCGTGACCATCGATCTGCAAGCCAGATCAATGGCGGGGATGAATTGCGGGGAGCGAAAGAAGAATTAAACTACTCGCCAGTTACAATCCCACAATCTGTCTGGATCATCAGATCTTATAGCTTCAAAGATCTATGACTGCAGTTGATCCAACAAACAATGAGTTTAAGTCATATTAAATCATGACTGTTAGATGCACAATCGCCAAATCTACCGTAGGGATGAATTGCGGATATTGAAAGGAGAATTAAACGTCGTGCTAGTTCCAATCCCGCAATTATTCAGGACCATCTGATCTTATAGCTTCAAAGATCAACGATTGTGGTTGACTCACCAACATCGCACAACTTCCAATTGTGGAGTTTGGGTGACAAGTTAACTCACTCACAAGTTATGGTTTTGCAATCATCGTCGACCATTGATTTTCTTCGAGTGTCTTCATGACCGTTGGATCACATTTGAGTGGAAGGACATGATAAGCAAGGTAAAAAGGCTGAGGGTTTGACTATCCAAATACCCTTCAGCCATTAGATCAAACCCGAGCTCTCTTCACGACCGTTGGATCACATTTTGAGTGGAAGGATAGGATAAGTGAGGTAAGATCTGAGATCTCATTCATGTGAACTTTCGTCAGTCGTTGGATCATTCTAAGTGGAAGGACAGGATAAGCCATAATAGAAGCACTGCAGATAGATCAAGTCGTCGATCTAAGACCCTGATCGAATGAACATCCTTCACTTCGGTTCTAAATATGTGAGGAAATTATGCTCCGTCAGTTTGATATTTGAAATACCCAGAGTCGGGAAATCCGAAGTGAATAAGGATCGTTGGATTTGGAGGACATAACGAGGACCATTGGATCAGAGATGTTGATCAACAGACCACGTCAGCAAGGACTTGTGGGAGATCCATGTCAGTGAACCTCATCAAAAAGGATGCGTGGAAGACCACGTCGGCAAAGACACATGGCATAATCAGATGATGACAACTGTCAAGAGGAAATTGACTCATGCCATGTCAACAAGTGACGTAAGAAAGTTACGTCACTTTGGGAGAATTCCTTTGGAAGTTTTACCATGAACGAATGACAAAAGTCTCGAAGTCCCAAAGGATGAAGGTCCAAAGTTTCTCTCAGTCGTTGATATGAGATACCCTTCAGATACTATCCTGACCATTATATCAAGGAGATGAACATGTGTCACATCAAGAGATCTATGTCGATGTCAGCAAGAATCTGTGAGAGACCATGTCAGCATTCTACGTCAGCAAGGACACGTGACACAATCAGAGAACGACAAGTTTCAAAATGAATCAACATTTTTGATACGTGCAAATCACGAATCAGAGTGACACATGGCAGCTACTCGACTCGTGACACGTCAGCAAGTGACGTAAGAAACTTATGTCACTCCGAGAGTTTTGCTTTGGGAGATATACCACCATCACTTTCCCAAAAGTCCTGAAGTCTCAAATTTTGATGTCCCGAAGTGGACACGAGACGTCCGATCTAAAAGATCACTTCAAGAGCATTCCTGATCGTCGATCTACTATAGTGGAAGGATAGTGTAAGCGAAAACATGAATCGACAGCAAGCGGTCACCACCATTGATGACTTACACAGTAGGTGATCACTTCGGAGGAAAGAAGGGGTTTTGAGATTTGAAATCTCCGAACTCCAGAGACATGAAAGGATCTTGACCATTGATCGAGAAAGGGACAAACGTCAATGGATTCTCAACTCTAGAAGAATGATGTACAGAGGAAAGAATGGGTTGATATTTGAAATCTCTGAAGTCTTGAGACCCGAGGAGATCTCGACCGTTAATCCAAGAGGGACACACGTTAGTCGTTTGTCAACTATGAAAGATTGACGTACGGAGGAAATAAGGGGTTGAGACTCGAAATCTCCGAAGTCTGGAGACCCGAAGGAGATATCAACCTTCGATCTGATGTTCAGTTGCACTCATCACTGTTGATCAAAATACAGTGGAAGGATAGCGTAAGCATAATTGTCCGAAGACCCGTAGTAAATGGTGGCCATCCATCACAACGCTTGATTAATTCCTGGCCATCAGATTAAGGAATGAAAGGATAGATGTAAGGATCGAAGATAATAATTGATATGGTTCCAAGATATAATGTGAACTGTCCGATCTATTCGGTGATATTGTATTCAGGATATTTCAAAGGTTTGAAGTCATGAAGACCCGAAGTCCCGAAAATCGTCCATCTCATCAGAGATTGAATCATGGCCATGGAATTGATAAGCACTCATTCGCTCGTCTCACCTAACGTGAGGTCACCGTCGTCGGTCATATGGTCAAGAGATTTTAAAGGATAAAATGTATGGGTCGCTTAAATTGTTAAGCCTTTGGCTCTACGCCATTGATCATATGAACTGGTTTGAAGGAAGTGTCAATATTTGTTATCACAGAGATGAAGGAAATCAATCCATGACTGTGATCGATTTGTAAAAGGAAAAGGGGATTCCAGGTGAAAAGTTGAAGACTCTAATTGATGAACTGGTTGTCCCAAAAGTTATCATAAATGAACAAGTTATTTATAACGTGTTGCACAAGTCATCTCAATAACTTAAACAAGTTTTGAGAATAAACAAGTATAAATACAACCATGATTGGTTCACTTGAAATGGTGTTGGTGGATGAAGCGTGGCTTGTGAAGTGAAGAGGCGGATATAGATCTGAGGTCCGTTCGAATATAAGAGAGAGATGTAGAAGCGAAGATTGAGTGAATATATCATAGGGTAGATAAATCAAAGAAGGAACAAATTTTAGAGAGAAGATGAAATGCGGTGATGAGTGTTTTATAATATACCTCTGATAATGAGATAGAGTTGATTCTATAATGGATCACTACTACTGGAGTTGAATAAACTTTAGTTGGATAAACTGGGTTCTATCAACAAGCTGGGTCTTGTCTAAGAGTTGGTTCTCTCCGAGGAGTTGGTGCTCCTTACTTTAGTTGGTGCTAGCACCAATCAGTGGATGCTTGGAAAATCCTCTTTCACATATATTTATATTACGATATTCATATCAATTATACAAAATCTAATACAAACATCTGGTGTCTCTGTGTCCATTGTAATTATGATTTGATTATTCTTAATCTGTTCAAATATGTTTCAACTGCTAACCTGTGAGAAGAAAAAGTCAGAATATTCCACACACTAATTCACCCACCCCCCCTCTTAGTGTGGGCGTTGTGTTCAACAAAAACATCAATTAGGCCCTCATAATGGCCCCAAAAGTTTAGGACCCGAAAAACTGCTAAAATTGTTAAATTGACAACCATCTGTTTTGAGCCAGTTGGAATAGGTGGGTGGCCATCGATATCCACCTAGATAGCATTAAGTTGAGCAATCAAACCATGGTGACCTTTCTTCAGGATTTCCTTGATTCAGTGAGAATTGATAATTTCTGGGGAGCCAACTTGTCGGCCCTAGAGGATATAAGTGTGAGCATCTTGAGTAAATATCATATATAACTCTAGATAATCCATGGTAATCGGTCCCAAAGTGCGAATCCATTCAACACCCAAGAAAATATCACAACCTCCCATGGAAATGGAAAACATGTGAGTTTTCAGGTGATAATCGGCCATTTGGAGTTTGACATTCTCACAACGGCCCCAACATTTCATTGTACCACCATTAGTGATGATAATTTGAAAATTAGAAACTGATCTCACAAAGAAATTGACATCCTCATGGACCCTGGGATGAATGAAGTTATGGGTTCTACCACTTTCAATCAACACCACTACCAGTCAATTTTTTATGTAGCCCTTGATTTTTAATGTCCGTGGAGAAGAAATACCTACGAGGGAATGGAGAGATATGATAGGTTCCTTTGGTTCGACAGGAGATGTGACTATATTGGGGATGGGGGAAGTGGGTTGTGTTTCCTATGTATCTCTGGCCTCACCTGACAGGTTTTCCTTGATAGAGGTGGTTGTTGACCCATCAATTTGGAAGAACTTTTTCTCAGAGTAATAGCAAAGTCCTTGCTTCCATCATTCAACCATTTATGTTGGAGATACCTTTTGGACTTTCAAAGTTTGGGTTGAAGCATGAGTAGCCCCTTGATGAGTGTGGTTGGGAAATATAGCATGAAGTGGTTTGGAATGAAGAATGGTCTCAACCTCTAATGCTAATTTGCATGCCTACAACCAGGTAACAGGATGGTGCATGCAAACATGAGACTACATGGCATCCTTTAAGCCATTGATGAAGCATTCAACATAGAAATCATCAGATAATCCTTTGGTTATGATATCCAACTATTCAAATGCAATGATGAAGTCTACTACTGACCCTATTTGTTTTATCTTGGTGAACCATCCTAAAAAATGGGATTCCCTATCAAAGAGGACATAGATTTCTTTGGTGAAAATGGTCCAAGTTGGTTGTCTTGTATAGAATTTCTTATGTCATTTCCACCATTTCCATCATTCTTAATCCAATTATAGAAACCCCACATGTAGTTTTGTCTCATCATCCCAAATATTATGGAGAGAAAAATAGTGTTCCAATTGGGATACCCACCCAGCTGGGTCTCATCCATCAAATTTGTGCATCTCAACTTTGGGCACCTTATTCCGGGAATTTGGAGAACCCCAAGGGGAGTGGGAAGGAGAAGAAGTTCTGAGTTATACATCTTGCAGGGTGAGCTAAGGAAAATCAAGACACCAAATTTCAATG
>SNQJ01S0145287.1:0-18639 GCA_010110895.2 Picea sitchensis | reverse complement strand
TATTTTTCTTGATAGTTAGTAAACTCGTTATATTTTTTGTGGGATAATTAGTAAAGTAAATGTGTAAAACACAAGGGTTTCTTAATGAACAACTTCACTCTGAATCCACAATAAGATATATAATAATAATTGATTATAAAAATATGATAATATTACAAAGATAGGGCATGCCTATATATATGCCCTTTATGGTATGAAGAGTCATGACTAACATGACCTTTTATTACACTAATGTTTAATTTTACTTTATTGATTATTTTAATGTCTTTATATTATATTATTTATTTATTGTAACATTGTCCTTCCCTTAAATTTTGCTTTGTCCTCAAAGCAATGGTAAGGAAGGATGTAGCTGTCAAAAGTGCTCTGAATCCCATGCTGCATCTTCTTCCAGTAGATTTTTCCATTTAATCAGATATTCCTTGATTGCTCGAGAACATAATCTCTTTTCCTGGGTGGCGATAATGGCTTTGGGCTCTAAAATGATTCTTCTTTCCTCATCCAACATAGGAATCATAGTTTGCACCTTTTGTTGTTGCCCCAAGACTCTCTTTAGACATGATACATGAAAAACGTTGTGGATACAACTTTTATCGGGTAAATCCAACTGGTAAGCTACGTGACTAATTTTTCTATTTATTTGATATGGTCCATAAAATTTTGGAGCCAATTTATTCTTCCCATGTTGTTTAAGGGATAATTGTTTGTAAGGTTGAAGTCTCACAAGTACCCATTCTCCTACTTCAAAATCTCTTTTTGTTCGGTTTTGGTCAGCTTGTTGCTTCATTCGATTCCTTGCAACTATTAATGTTTCTTTGAGTAACTGAAGGACTTTCTGACTTTCGTCTAAACGGTATTTTACTGATGCAACTTTTATGTGGCTAGTGGCCAAATCCTTCTACGATGGAGGTTCGTAACCATAAAGAGCTTGGAATGGTGTCATTTTAGATGATGTGTGATAAGTAGAATTATACCACTCTCAACAAGGTGCAACCATTGAAACCATTTATTTTCTTTGTCGGAGATAAAACAACAAAGATAGGTTTCTAAACATTTATTGACAACTTCTGTTTGACCATCTATTTGAGGGTGGTAAGCTAAGCTCATTTGAGAGATGTTCCGATATGTTTGCAAAATTCTCTCCAAAAATTCCCTTTAAATTTGGCATCTCTATCGCTAACGATAACCTTACGAAACCCATGTAGTTTGTAAATCTTTTGACAGAATATTTCAGCCGTTTGTTTTGCTTAATCTGTTTTTCTTACTCCAATAAAGTGTGCATACTTGGTTAGTTTGTCTACTACTACTAATATTTTATCTTTTTCGTCGGATATGGGTATTCCTTCAATGAAATCCATTGAAATTTCTTGCCATTTTTGGTTGGGAATGTGTAATGGGTGGAGTAAACTAGGGGAAGGTTGAACTAACACTATTGGAGCTGCATATGGTCTTCTGCTTTTCGTGACGACACCACATTTTAATAGGTCTTGGAATAATCTTTCTATCTCTATTTTGTGGTGATGAGGGTATCTGTATGGTCTAACCCTGACTGGGCTTGATCCTGGTTTAAATTCAATCATATGTTCAATTATTCTTTGAGGCGATAACTCCATGGGAAGGCCTTGAAATACCTTCTTGTGTTTTTGAATTAGATCTTGGACATCTAATGTTCTAGAGTCATCCTGTTCTAATTCTTGTATTTCTATGTTGTGGCATTGGATGAAGTATGCGGTTGCTCCTTTTCAAATCATTTTTTCCATTTGTTGTGACGACACAACCTGTGTTTGTGGAGGTTAAAAACCATATAATTTACAAATTTTCCCTTGCCACTTGAATTGGATTAAATTTTCCTAGTGATTGACTGAGTATGTGCCCAAGGTTTGTAACCATTGGACTCCTAAAACCACATCTACTCCTCCCAGAGGGATGGTGTAGAGTTATGATTCCAAAGTGAAATCTTGGATTTGGAGTTCCACCTTATCTCATTTTCCGACATTTCCAATTTTTTTGTCGTCTGAAACCATTACTTTCGTGTATGGGACTAGATATAAAAATAATTTGAGTTTCCTTGCAATCTTGATATTGATGAAATTGTGGGTACTTCCAGTGTCGATTAGTATGATGACATTATCATTTTTGATATGTCCTTTTAATTTAAGATTTTGTGGTTGGGTAATGCCTGTGATGGAGTTTGTGGTTGGGTATGTCATTTTGGAAATTTTCCATTTCTCCATTTATTGATTCTGCTAAGTCTGATTTGTCGTCTTTTTCCACTTCACAAGTGTACAATTTTTTTGAGTTATCTTCGATCTGGCACCTATGTCTTGGGTCCCATTTCTCTCCACATCGTTTACATTTTCCTTATTTTATCCTTTGGGACTCTATACTTATTCTTCTATCTTCACATAAATTGGGTGGTATGTATTTTTCATTTCCTGTGGTATGAGATACACTCCTTCTTGAGTAAACCTTGTTGAATCTTGATTGGCCTTATATTTTTTCTTCTGCGGCTTTTGCCTTGCGTATTGTTATTTCTACCATAGTAACCTCATGTAATCTGAAATCATCTTGGATATGTGGTTTGAGACCACCTATGTAGTACTGGAGTACTTGATCATCAGATAGTCCAAATACTCGGGTGGCGAGAGCTTCCCATTGATGTGTAAATTCATCTATGCTGCCTTTTTGTTGTAATATGGTGATTTTTGAAAAAAAATTATTTTTCCAAGATGTCCTGGAATATTTAAAAAAAATCATTTTTTAAAGAATTCCAATTATATGAATGAATTCTTCCTTTACACCATAGATACCAATTGTATGCAGTTCCTTTGAGGTACATGGATGCGTATTTGACCTTCTTTTTGTCCATTGTCACGTTCACTGGAAATATTCTTCAGTTTTGTTAAACCAGGCTACACATTGATTATTGCCTCTATTGTATTTTGGGAGTTCTATTTTGGATTTGGGTGGGTATAACATTAAGGTTTGGTATTGTGATGTGGGTTGGGGGTTTGGTATTTAATCATGGAAAAATGGAGGTAGATTAGATGGTTTGGTATTTAATCATGGAAAAATGGAGGTAGATTAGATGAGCTTGACTCTGATTTGTGGTGTTTCTCGATTTTATAAAGTTTAAGAGCTCAATATGTTGTTCTTCTTGATTTTGCATTATAACGGTCAAGTTTTGCTTCAAATCCTATGTTATTTCTCTTTCAAGTTACCCAAGCTCATATCGGCTCATCCCAAGCTCTTTGAAAATATCATCTTAAGATCTTGTTTGTATTGGTTATGCTCTCACTGTGAATTACCAAACCCAACTCTCGTGGGTAATTTTTTTAAGGTTAAGTGTTAGATCTTTTTTGAGTGCCTTGTTGTTGAGCCTTATTTCTTCTAGTAACTCATCACCGCTTTTTGTATTGAATTTTCGAGTGATTTTATAATGCTTTTACATTCCTAGTCCATTTTTTCCACTTGAGTTTTTAAATCCGACATCCCGGGTGTTTGGGGGTGAGTATTTTTCTTTAATTTTGACCTTGCTTGGAAGATCCCCCTTTAATTATTTTAATTAAATAATTGCATATAATTTAAGGAATACACACACACACACACATATATATATATATAGGGTCTATAACAACTTTTAGAGTATGGGAGTGTTGAGTCGACGGTGTGGGGGAGGCTACGGGGAGTGCATGGAAGGATGTGTGTTATGTTGCAGAGAGTGGAGGGTGCAAGAGAGTGGAGAGGAGGTGTGGACAGGTTGCGAGGGAGTGGGGATAGGTCACAAGGTAGTGGGGTATATCTACGGGGTTGAGACTTTGGGGACGCAGGTTGTGGGGTAGAGTTACTGGGGTCAAAGGGGTTGGGGTGAGGGAGAAGGTATGGGAGAATGGGGAGGTGGGAAGGGGCTGGGGATGAGGGATAAGGTGTGGGAGAATGTGGATGGAGTGTAGGGTGTGGGGGAGTGCAGAGGGGGAAGGGTGGGACAGTCGTGGGGTGTGGGGAGAGGCTAATGAGGGAGCAAACTGTTTAAGGGTCTGATTGTGGAGGAGAGTTGCTGTGGGGTGGGAAAGAGTTTCGTGAGGGAGAAGGTGTGGGGAGTGTGTGGGGGATGGGAGGGATGCAAGTGAGGGAAAGGGAAAGGAGGGAAACATGGGGGAGTGTGTGGGGGATGGGAGGGTTGCAGTGAGGGGAAAAACATGGGGGTGTGGGTAATGAATGTGATACAGGGGAGAGACCAACTCTGATACCAATGTGAAAGAAACAAGGGTTTCTTAATGAACAACTTCACTGTCAATCCATAATAAGATATATAATAATAATTGATTGTAAAAATATGATGATTTTATAAAGATAGGGTCTCCATTTCATATATATATATATATATATATTCCCTTATGGTTTTTTATGAAGAGTCGCGGACCTTTATTACATTAATGTTTAATTTTTACTTTATTTATTATTTTAATGTATTTATATTATATTATTTATTTATTGTAATAGTAAATTCATTATAGTTTTTTATAATTAGTAAAGTAATTTTATTATAGTTTTCTTAAATCACAATTATTTTTTCACAAAAATCAAGGGATTTTGATTTCATTAAAAGGTGCTACCAAAGCTACAAAGTACAGAAAGATTCTTCCAGATAATTACACAAAAGTATGGAACCTCCACCACATCATTCATCCCTCTATCTATGAAAGAAATCCTATCTACCCATATTCTCAATTTACTACAGAGTTGTACATAATATATTTTGGAGAAAATGTCCAAAATGCATATTACAAAAGAGAACATGACTAATCAGAAGGTGGAATACCAGGTGGATCCTCATCCTATCGAGCTGTAAATTGATAAGGATCATTCAAATCTAGGAGTGGAGCCACATCCAACAAAGGCAAGGAAGCCATCTCGAAACTTGATCCATAATTCGACGAAGGAGACCCAAGTTGAAGCTCCTCCACCTGGACCCAAAGCGCCGCCACTTCATCCTGCAACTAACCCACCATATCTCTATGTTGTAATTCGTATATTTTAACCTTGTGCCAATATTTACCGAAAACAAATTTTAGACATAAAATATACAATGAAAAAAAAAAAAAAAAAAAAAAAAAAAAAAAAAAAAAAAAAAAAAAAAAAAACCAACATATTCTATATTCATTCACAATCATACATTGTTTACAATACAATATACATAGGAGCCAAATGGAATCCAAAACCCTAACCCAATGATCTCGATTAGTCAACAACCCTAATTCTTAACCATAAATAGAAAACCATCGACAAAAAAACTATGTGTCGAAAACCGCCAACAATGGACACAAAATCGAGGTGACACAAAAACAAGGAAAAAAATATCGACACATTTCTCGAGATTTTTTTCGGGCGATCCAATCAACCCCCTCGCTAGTTATCACCCCCCGCAAATCCTCCTCAAATCCCCTCGTACTGAACAATGTAGCAAACACTAAACTAGTCAACACCTTAATTTTGTTTTCTTTGCGTACAGGGTGTTGTGGTTACATAGTCAACAATCTAGGGAAACAATGGCCATGGATCCCTCTACACTAAGAGAACTTCAGATTTTTTTAATGAATCCGCTAAATCATTCTTCAAAGTGTCCACCTTCATCAACAAAATTTTCTTTTCTTCAACCATGACTCTCATGCATATCGAATATCAATATGTTTTTGTCTTTGAATGATAAGCCATGTTATTTTCCAGAAAAATTGCACTTTGAATCTCACAATCTATCCTATACCTTGTTGTACCAACCCAATACCAACACAATATTTGTAACTGGTACTACTTCCTTACTTGTACGAGTGGTCGCCATGTATTAAGCTTCAGAAGTTGAAAGTGCCACTACACCCTGCCTTTTTCTCATCCAACCGATTGCTCCCCCAAACAAGCAAACACATACCGCTTGTAGATCTCCCACGCAATCCATATCTCCAGCCCAGTCTACATCCACAAAGACATGTATGTCCAACACTCTATCCAATCCCTCGGTATTCCTTGGTAGCACAATCCATAGCTAGCGCCCATGCAACATGAAACCCTTTTACCGTCAGTCCAATGTTGCTTCCCTAGTTTTGAAATATACCCGCTCAAAAGTCCTTAATCGCATGTGCAATGTCCGTCTAGTACATACCATTGCATACATCAAACCGCCAAATGCATTCACATATGAAACATGAGACATGTCCCTCCTCCTCTTGTTTCTTGGGACACCGGGATCTACATATAACTCTTTACACCAACAGAATAGGGACCTTGATCGATTTACATTCCTCGCGATATTAAACCTCCGCAATATTTTCTCAACATATTTACTCTAATTCAACCAGAGTTTCCTCCTTTTCTCATCTCTTTTAATTTCCATGCCCAAAATGAAATTTAGAACACCGGAGTCCTCCATGTCAAATTTAGAGGACAAACAGCTACATCCTAGATAATATCCTTTTGTTGTTTCCTATCTACAACATGTCATCCACATACAAGATCATATAAAATCAAATGATCACCAATTAATTTAAAAAATACACACAATGATCCTCCTGACTTTAGGAAGCTAAGTCCTGGGAACATATTAGTATTATCAAATTTTTTATACAAAATCCCTGGTGATTCTTTTAAACCATATAGAGACTTTTTAGTTGTATACCACTCTTCTTTCCCTTCATAGCAAAGCCTCGTCCTAGTCGCTTCATGTAGATTTTTTCTTCCATATCCCTATGTAGGAATGTTGTCTTCACATCCATCCGTTTCACTTCAAAAAATCAAATGCAACAAACAACATATAACATAAATCTTATAGAAGTTAACTTGAAACAAGATAAAAAATATCACCAAAATCAATCCCCTCAACCTAGGAATAACCCTTTCTACTAACTCCAGCTTTGTATTTCTCCACTTTGCCTCGTGATTCAACTTCTTTTTAAATACCCATTGTTTCCAATGGGATTTCTTCCAAATACAACTCCACTAGATCCCAAGCCTCATTCTTATCCAAGGCTACCTTTTCTTCTGGCCCTCATGGTCTTTTTCCGTGAGCTTCATCCTCTAAACTAATTCAATTGGACAAAGCTTTTGGGATCATCATCAGTAACATACAAATAAAAATTTGTCCCTAAAATCGCATGGAGAGTATACCTTCCGATATAGCCTTCTTTTCTTCTAACCCCATCTCCCTCAATACTAGTATGAGGATCTTCTTCTTCCTGGACATTCCTCACTCTTCCAGAGTCTCATTCATCATCCTTTAAATCAAACTCTATTTTCTCCTCCTCGGTTCTTCCTTATTTGGTAGGAATTATTGTTTAACAAAATCCTTCATTTTCTCTAAACACATCTCGTTTATACACTTCCTTCTTAGTTTCTCGGTTCCAAATCTTATAACCTTTTGAGATCATATTTGTACCCAATAAAGATACACTTTCAACCTTCTTATCTATCTTACTCCTATTTTTATTTGGAACATGAACATAGGGCCTCCACAAGCAAATACCTTGAGATGTGTGAGAGAAGGTTTCACCTCACCACATACCTCTTGTGGAGTCTTTCATCCAAATAAATGATGAGGCGGGGACTGTTGACCGTGCAACATGCGCATCTATACTATTTCCCCTAACACCCATGACCACTTAGCATGCACCTTGGTTTTTCCATAAACATCTTGTTCATCCTTTCTAAGTAACTCCATTCTAATCAGGTGTATATGGAGTATTCTTCTTCTTTTCTATACCGCACTTCTTACAATTCTTCAAATTCATTCCCTCAGAACTATCCACCATTATCCGTCATCAACACCTTAATTATTTCTCTCTGCTTGATTCTCGACAAGTGTTTTAAAACCCTTTTAAACTTGTCAAAGACTTCGATTGGAGAAACATATCCAAGTATTCCTTGAGAAGTCATCTATAAATGAGACATAGTACACAAATTTTCCAATGATGGAACCAAACAAATCCAAACACATCACTATGAACTACCTATAAAATTCCTCCGCTTCCTAGTTGCACTAGAGCAATCTTACCCGATTCTCCTTCCCATATACACAATGTTCAATGTAAATCAAAAATCCGTAGAGAATTTAGACATAACTTTAACCATACCTTTACCATGAAGTATTCGAAGACCCTTCTCTCCACATGCCCCGCCTTGATGCCAATAACTATAAACCCTATCCAGAGACTGTAGAGTTATTTCTTCTTCAAATCCAATATCATGAACAATGGAACTATTACACCCATCACCATTAGTGCTTCCTTGTAGCTTATATAGAGTTTCAAACCGAACTCCCTTTTAGCAACACCATTGCTCCTAAAACCATATTGAAGATTTCAAATATTTTTACCCTTGCATCGTCTATTTTGCTTACATAAATCAAATTGTTGTCCAATCTCGATGCAGAACACCGTGTAGTGTTCTAATCCTTCCATCTATGAGACTCAACACTTTCCTCAATCTATGATTCTGGTTATGAAGTCATCACCTAGGAAAACATTACCTCCATCATAGATTTTATATTCATAGAACCACTTCGTGGAGATTCATATGGAAGGATGCACCTCGAAGTCAACCAACCATGTTTCATGATGTGCATGTGTTCTTGAAGAATCCAAGTTCACATCCCTCCCTTCTTCCTTGGAGGTATTTTTGTAGAAGGATATCTTCTCGATCCCTTCTTTTTCTCAACTTTGATCTACATCGGCTTTGTAGTGCCCTCTTTTCCACATCTCCAACACACACCTTTACAAATTTTTTGGAAGATTCTTAGATATTCCCTTAGATTTGGATCTACCACTCAAGGACTTAGATCTATTTCTTTTATGGGAGTCAGCTCTTACAAATAATGCATTTGTGCTCTATCCCTCCATGTTCTTCGCTCTTCCTCCTCAATAACAAGGATGAAATCACTTCATCAAACTTCAAGGAAGTTGTATTACTACCTATGCCACAACCATACTATCCCACAAGTCCGGTAAAGAACACGCAGAATCGTTACACTTATCTTCATCTAAAATTTTAATCTCAACATATACTAACTAACTTACCACATATGCTCAAAATGATCTGCTACCAAGTCTCCATCTCTCATCCCCATGTTATACAACCTATTTCATGAATAGTTTATTTACTAGAGACTTAGATTTATACAACTTCCCAAATTATCCCACAAATATTTGGTTGTATCTTCCCCAGACATAGTTCAAGAATGTTGAATTTGAGAGACATAGTCGGATTGTGATCTTTTCCTTCTGATCCAAATTTTTTTCTAGTCATTTGTTGAATTTCCTTTAGGTGCAGTACCTGGGTCTACCGTGATCCACTGATATCATTCCACCAACAGATATTCCATATCTATCTTCCACATCTCAAAACGTTTCACTTTAAATTTCTCGATCTCCATTTTCAAATCGCTTGCCATTTATTTTCACCAAAATAATCCACAGTTCCCCATCGTAAGGCTTATGACAGTCCTAAGCTAAACCCTTGACCACAAAGGCATCCACCTAAAGCCAACAAAGCTCCTCGATACCAAATGTAGATTTTAACCTTGTACAATATTTTTCTACAAATATTTTCATTAAAAGAATAGAAAGATACAATGGAAAATACACATTATACGAGATTTTTCCTTTGGAAACCCAAACTGAAAACAACATATTCTATATTCATTCATAGTGATACATTGTTTACAATACAATATAAATATAGGGAGCCAATGACATCCAAAACCCTAACCCATCGATGCGATTGGCGTAACAACCCTAATTCCTTAACCAAAATAGAAAATCATCGGCAAAACCATGTGCCTAAAAATTACCCAACAATGGACATGAAAACGAGGCAAAATGCAACATGTTTCTCGAGACAAAAATTTTTAAGCACTCCATGAACCAATTGGGGCGATCTACAATCAAGATACCACCAAATTCGGGTCAAAGAGGAGGACATCCACAAAACAACATTCATGTGTCACTATGAGTTTGTTTGGATGCACTTTGGATGCAATTTGGAGAAATATCCTAAGGGTTGAGGAGATGCGCAGTAGTAGAGGAAAGAAGATAAGGCAGGACCAAAGTGCACGATAGCAGAGGAAAGAAGAGAAGGCATGACCTAAGTGTGTAGTAAAGGAACATTCAAGATCAAAGTGCACATTAAAGGTACATTCGTGGATCGAACACGTTTAAAAGCACATTTGGCGGCTCATAAGAATATAAAGCAAGGAAATAAATAAAAGGAACAAAATCAATAAGGAAAGAAAAGCAAGGCTTATAAAGAAGAAAGTGTTCATGTAGGCTAAAAGGAAATAAAAGAAATACGTGTGTGAAAAGGAAGGAACAACATGCATACGAAAGCAAGAAAAGCATTCACAAACTATGTGTTGTCATGAGTTGTAATGAGTCATAATGAGGTGTCATAGGGTTTTGGATAAGCTAGTATGGTTTTGATCCCACCCTATGTATAAATATGTAATGGGTTGGGAAGAATAGGCTATTGAGCGAATAGGGGGATGGAAGAATATATTGTTTTTGTTGCCGTTTGTTAAGCATCGAAGATAATAGGATAAGAATGCGAGAGTCTATGTATGAAGGTTCAGGGGATATTTTGTAGAGGGAGGCTTGCACTCCAGAGTGTCTAGGTAGGATGGGGAATGATATCATGATGTGTCTATTGTAAGCGCAGCACAACTTCTAAGATGATTGTACGAAGAATAATAAAGAAGTAAGTCGTTGTGGACGTATCGCAAGGATTGGGTGAACCACGCTAAAACTAGTGTTTGAACAAAATCTTTATGTGATTATTCATGAATGTTCTGCTTATGCATGATTAGATCCAACTTTGTTTGTTATATGAATGGTGCACAACAATTATGAATGTTCTTGTGAATGTTCTATGTCGCAATCTATGTTATAATGGTGTTGTATAATTGAGTTTACCAATTAATCAAAGGATAAAGGACACAAAATATTGCACACATGGTATATAAGTATCAATGAACATGTTGATGACCCGATCCCCTCATCTCTACCTGAACTTGGTTCCTACAAAATTCCAATAGATACCTAAGGGGAGACTTTACTTGCATGCAGGTCATGCCGAAAAGGACAAGATTTGAAGGGTTTTGCTGGTTATATGATCCTGAACCTAGGGTCTTACAACCGAGTACCAAAAAATGGTTCCGCTTAAGTGGGGACCCATAATTTGTAGTTGAGGGAATGTTTTCAAGGCCAACTAAGAAAGAGATCATTGAATGGTTAGAAAGCAAGGAATTTTTTTCCCTAGGAGAGAATAGAAACCCTCAGATAAGGGACGAACAATGGTTGCAATGGTATGTGTTTATAGAGTTGCATGATATTTTCTTTGGTGGATTTCTAATTATTTTAACTAAATGGTTAGAAAGGTTAGTAGATAATACCTATATAATCGAATGCAACGCCGAGGAAGTAAACTCCTGAGTTGGCAAGACAATCGAATTCTGTAAGTAATAATAATTCTCGTGTAGTTGGTTTTGCCAAACATCATAATCGGGGTTATATTACGGAATTTGTAGTAGATCATACCCAGTCATAAAGTGTTGTAGAGAGGGATTTATATAAGGGCACGCTGTGAAGGTTCATGAAAGAATAAGTACCGGATAAAAGATGTTGTTGTGCTTAATGAGTGTGTGGATGATCATGGAATCAAGGTTAAGGGGCTTCATGCACATAGGGGAACTAGGGGATGACCAAGGAATAGCCCAAAGGTAGGAAACGAAGAAATAAATGAAGTGTGAAGAGAAGGACTAAGATGTATAGAATGATGAAGGTATATCGTAAGAAGAGACGAAGTTTGGAGCACCACCATAGTGGAATATCAAGGTATTAAGAGGTTGAAAGGACCGTGGAACAGAAAGGAGAGCCACTGAGAGGCAGAGGAAATAACCCTACACAATAGTCCAAATTGTAGAAATACTACACACAAAAGGAGAGGAAGAGGATTCGTAGTTCAGTCCTATAATATAAGAGTAGTAAGTCCTACTCAGGCTGGATCCTGTGTCCATTCCACGCAACTCGCAGGCATCACCAAGATCTTAGGTAACATTTGAGGATTTGTCAAAATCACTTATAGTTAGTGGAGGAAGACAAGTAACATTATCTAGAGTAGTGGAAGCATCAAGTTGGAGTCAACCAACATCATCAAGGGGAGGTACTACATAAAACAACATGGTAGGGTTATACAACACATTGAGATTTCCCAAGTTCCAGGGAGTTGGGTCAAAGGACCAAGAACAACATATATTTGTTTGCGAGACAATTTGGGATGCTAAGAATGTCCAGGATGAGGTATCAGAGATTGCATATTGGAAACAACATTTAGACGCCACACATTAGTATGGTACATGAAACCGCAGAGTACCACACCCATAGGTCAAGCTGTGGACACTAGCGTAGATTAGACAAGCATTGTTTGAAAGAGTCTTCAAGAAGTCGAAGTCTAAGTCACGCGACAAAACAAAAATTGAAGGAAATCAAACAAGTGCAGACTAAATTAGTTTGGGACTATGATCAAATATTTAAGGATTTTATGGGTAGGTTGACATTCCAAATTCTTGATCAACAACAACAAGAATGGTTTATTGATGGAATATTGCCACACATTCGCTGCTCGTTGGTGCAACAAAAGGTTAACTCAAGCAACAAGCCCTTGGATTAAGGGACACAGCTTTCATGAAGCATCTCCTCATAGGGTTGGTGGGGATGACTCATTCAGACATAGTTATTTCCTTGACAATTCAATTACTAGAATTGATGAAAGGAAAGGAGAAGTAGGAGTAAGTTTGGTGTGTCAAGTGTAGGGACTAAAGGCCACCATAAGGATCTAATGTCCAACCTTTGTGCAATATTTGGAAAATGGAGAATTGAACCCATTACCAAGAGGGAGGTATTGTGAAATATTTAATAAATAGGGCCATCTTCCACATGATTTTCCATTGCTGCAAAAATACCAAAGTATGCCAAGGAATCTATTTTGTAACTTTGCAAGTCATTAGAAACAAAGAGAAGGAATGCCACACATTTGATTTGATGAGAGTGCACACTTAATATATGTATAGAATTGAGGATAAGAATATTGTGATCTAAAAATAGTGGTCCACAAGATAATAATCAAAGAGGATTTAATCCAAGAAACCAAGGAGGATTTGGCAAAGGGCAAGGCAAAGGAAGTTTTGGTAGAGGAGGTAGATGCCCAATAATATGCTACAATTGTAATCAACTAGGACACTTAGCTCATGAATTCAATGCATCCCAGTAACAAACCGCGACATATTGTAGAGCTAATCGATCATGTGACGTAACATTGTCCCCAATTACTGCAAAGTGGCGTGCAAGAGGGAATCGTAACCAGGAACCCGAATCTCAATTTTCACAAAACACATGAAAGGATCAAACATTATTTTTTTAGGGAAGGCATGGGACATGACATCCACACTTTTATGGTTGAATGTGATAATTTTCAACACAATAAGGGAGAAAAAATCAAAATTCTTCCATGCACACTAAACCCTCTCCCTATTCCACCTACTGCATGGACATACATTTCTATGGACTTCATTGTGGCACTACCCAAATCTGGCAATAAATCAATCAACATGGTGGTTAGTCAATTTCCCTTCCAAATATGTTAATTTCTATTCCCTCCAAAACTTGTTCTCCACATCCATAGTGGCTCAAATTTTAATGGATAATATCTTCAAACTTCATGGAATACCACACTCTATTTTCTCCGACAGTGATCCAAATTTCACTGACAACTTTTGGCAAGAAATGCTCAGGTTACAGGGCACCCAATTACATCTAAAAAACACCTATCATCCCAAGACTGATGACCAAATTGAAATTGTCAACAAGTTCTTGGAAACACATTTAAGGTGTTTCCATGTAGAATCCCTAGACCCCCATTGAAATTTCAAGACGCATACCATTTTAATGGCCGGATAATGTTATGCAAATGCACAGATTAATGCGTAATAACAAAAAGTATATAGATACAACATAAGGCTACGAAACACCCATGTAAATAAATGCATATATATTAACACAACACATAAATTAGCACACAATAGAAACTTATCTTTGGTAAAAGAACACCAATTGCATGCAGACCTTAACACCAAAAACTTAACACACCACTTGTAACTTCAACAATGGTCACTGAAATACTAAATCTCCACCGTAAAGGGAATCCTAACTAGGCTAAGGTCTCTCAGACAATAGAAAACATAGACTTAGGTGCCAACTCTAGAACAATCTACAATCCATAATTCTCCACATGCATGTCCCACCCCTGTGAAGTGTGTGCCCCCCCTTTCTCTCTACTCACCCCTCGCTACTCCACTTCCCTTCGGGCTTCAACAACAAGTCGAAAAGAAGTCTCGTGAGTCCTATAGTTGCAGACAAGCACATTGGGAATCAATTCAGCAGTTCCTCTCACCCGGAGTAGGAATGCTCACTGGCCCCAAAACCCACCTCTTCAAGATCCCACAAGCATGGTGTAACCCACCTCTTCAGTCTATTTCCAAAGCTTCCCACGATACATGTACAAGTACGATAATGGAAATGTGAAAGTATGGTTGGTAGGAGAGGGGTGATGGTAAGAATGATGATGGAATGATATCCAAATGAACTAAACCTAAAATTATAGCATGCCCCTAACTCCTGGGAGGCCATGCCCAAGTTGGGAAATAAGACGAAGTTCCCAATAATATTGGACCCCCCACATGGTGATGTGTTCCTCAACTTAGGGACTTATGATATATAAAATATCCATACTTTATAGGCATTCTTTATACATTTTTAGAATATTAATAAAATATTCCTTTGGGCTTGAACCCCATAGCTTAGCCCCTTTTTCCCTAGACTCTTAGCCCCACTTCCCAATTCTAGTGGATTTTATCCCCACATACTATTTTAAATGGTTGGTATGCAACAATGACGAGCTTTCATTAAAAAATGAGTGTGTGATTACATTTTTACAAATAATATAGAATGGCTGCCTTATTGCCTCCAGCCTCTAATAACCACACAGGCACATTGGACTAAAAAAACATACATACAAAGGCACTATGACCCCAAAGTATCCCGACTCACCAACCTATATGTACAATTAAATTATATTTACAATTGGGTTCAACCTAGGGCATTACATTCTCCTTTATTTATGCACTATCCTTGGTGCATTATGTACAATCAAAACTTTAAAATTATTCAAAAAGATGGGTATTCTCTGCTCTCATAGCATCCTCGCTCTCCTAAGTTGCATCCTCGAGACCATACCAGGTCCATTGGACCTTTACTAGCACCATGGATTGCTTCTGGAGATGCTTGATGTTCTGGTCCAATATGCAAACCAACTGCACTTGGAGTTCTCTGCCCACCTGAATCGCATTTCAATCAATGACATGATTAACATCGTGTACACACTTTTTAAATAACGATACATTGAGTACATTATGAATACACATCGATGCAAGTAAGGCAAGCATGTATGTGATACGACCAATCCTCTCTAGGAACTCAAATGGCCCACAAAATGTGTGTTGTTAACTTCTTGAACAACAATTTCCAACTTTAGGGAACTTCTCTTTGGTAACTTCCCAATCCACCTACCTAAAAGAAATGTTGGCTATTTTGTATGCGATGACTGAGCGCTCCTACTTGCTTTGGCCAATGCTTCCAAATTAAAACCTATCACCGTAGGCCTCATACATTTTTGGAACAAAGAATTTCATCCCTTGAGTGCTATTGACCAAAATGTTCATCTTCATATTTATGAGATCATTTACAAGAAGGAAAAAAGAAATGTGGTTTTCGATGCTCTTCTAGGAAATATGAAGAAGGGTCCCTATTTTCACTTTCCTTCATTTTCATTGATTGGTTAAAGGAATTTTGCTAGGAATGGTTTCAAGATCCCAAACTTTCTAGTTTGATCCAAAAATTGCAACAAGAACCTCAAGCTTCTAGGATACTCTTTGGAAAATGAGGAGCTTCAACACTATAAAGGCTACCTTATATTTGAGAGCAAACAATCCTTAATTTTAAATCCATTGTACTCTTTCAACTTCATGCTTCACCAACAACAATGCATTCAAGTTTTCACAAAACATATATGAACTAATCAAGCATTCATTTTTTTGGGAAGGCATGAAGCATGACATATACACTTTGTATTGAATGTGATACTTGCCGTTAAATAAGGGATAAACAATCAAAACTCTTAACACACCACAACCTCTCCCAAATCCACTTTCTATATGGAAACATTATGGACTTCATTGTTGGCTTTCCAACCAAGAAAGAAATCAATCATCATGGTTGTGGTCAATATCTTTTCCAAATATGCTCATTTCTATTCCCTCCAACACCCATTCAAAGCCTCCATAGTCGCTCAAGTTTTTATGGACAATATATTCAAACTTCATGTAATTCCCCACTCTATAGTCTTTGACTATGATCCAACTTTCACTTCCCTCCAACACCCATCAAGAAATATCTTTATGGACTTCATTGTTGGCTTTCCCAAATCAAGAAATAAATCAATCATCATGGTTGTGGTCAATATCTTTTCCAAATATGCTCATTTCTATTCCCTCCAACACCCATTCAAAGCCTCCATAGTCGCTCAAGTTTTTATGGACAATATATTCAAACTTCATGTAATTCCCCACTCTATAGTCTTTGACTATGATCCAACTTTCACAAGCAACTTTTGGAAAGAATTGTCTAGGATCCAGGGCACCCAATTGCATCTTAGCACCGCTTATCATCCCTCTACCAATGGTCAAGCTAAAGTTGCCAACAAGTTCTTGTAAGCATGTTTGCGGTGCTTCGACTCCAAATGAAAATCTCAATGGGATCAGTGGTTACCACTAGTTTAATGGTGGTACATACATATTACCATTGTGCTACTCACATGACTGCATTTGAGGTGGTCTATGGTCAAAATCCACCCTCAATATTATCTTATCTTCCTGGTGTATCCAATGTCCAGGAGGTCGACAAAACCCTTATAGTTCGAGCTAATTTTCTACACATCCTCAAAGATAATTTGGTCCTGGCTTAGAGTCATATGAAGCAACAAGTTGATTAGTGTCATTTTCAATGTCAGTTTTCTAAAGGGGATCATGTGTTTCTTCATCTCCAACCTTATAAGCAAACTTCTCTCAAAGTCGATCACTACCATAAACTTGCTCCAAAATTTTATGAAACTTATACAATTCTAAAGCACATAGGGCTTGTGGATTACAAGTTAGTTCTTCCCAGTCACTCTAATATCCATCCACTCTTTCACGTGTCTTTCTTAAAGAAAGTGATTGGAACCAAGTGCCATCTACAAACTAGTCTCCCATAATTGGATGAAGAAGGATCCATTTGGTTGCAGCCATAACTAGTGTTGTATCAACATGAGCATTTGTAAATGTGTTGAACCTACACAGAATAGATCTAAATAAACAATAATACACACATTTGCAGAGAGAATTTGAAGGAGAGAAAGAATGGAAGAATTTGCATTAACCATTATGAATAATGAATAATTTACACATGATATACTCTGTATAACTCAATGAGTTCTACTTGAGGTGAACCAAGTCACCATAGTGGTGGTCTAGAGTGATATGGACACACACCAACAGTTACGGGAGTGAACTGCCACCTATTCTAGTCTCTCAGGAAGTTACATGAGTGAATTGCCACCTAGTTGAGTTAACTAGTCTTCAATTAACTGACTAAACAGAAAGTAGTGAGGATTTAACTCAAGGAATCAAGGCCAATGCACCACTATGGTGATGATACCAAGGCAAGGTCGAATTAGCATTGTGATGATCCCAATGTTGCATGGTGATGATCCCAATGCAACATCTAAACTCAACTCAACTAGTCAAACTGAAGTGTGAACTGAAAGAGAATATTCTCCAAGTGGAATATTCTCTCCTAAAATATAAGAGACTGGATAATGACTAATTATGACTAATAAACAAATAAAAACCTTAGGAAAAATAAATCCTAGGTTTGTGTGAAGTAACTCCAACACCCCCCCTGAACATCACTATGGTGAAAATAAAGATTGGGTCCCGGCAATGAGGCCATGTTAGGTACCCAAGAACAAAAGATACACTGAAAATAAAGTGAGGAAAGAGGGAAAACCTCATGGGAAAACCCCCCCCTCAAGGTACAATGTATGTAAAAAGAAGAACTACAGTTTCTAGGCAACTGTGTCCTTGACTCCAAGACGACCTCACAGAGAATGGAATTTCTGCTCAGTGAAGGTCTTGGTGAAAATGTATGTCGTCTGTTCTGCTGAAGGACGGAACTGTAAGTTGATGATCCCCTTGTGTACTAAGTGCCAGATGTAGTTCATGTGGATCTTGATGTGCTTCATTCGTTGCCTCTGAACTGGATCTCTGTAGAACTTTAGAGTTCTCTGGTTGTCACACTAGATGACAATCGGCCGATGAAACTGAATGCCCAACTCAATGAGAAAATGTTGTAGCCACATAGCCTGAATGGTTATGTTAATTACCCCTCTGTACTCTGCCTTGGCTGAAGATAGAGAAATGGCAACTTGCTTCTTTCTCAACCAACAGAT
>SNQJ01S0145285.1:24126-40342 GCA_010110895.2 Picea sitchensis | reverse complement strand
GGGGGGGGGGTGAATCAGTTGTTACCGTGCTTAAACAATTATGCTTCTTTCAAACTCTTTGCAGAAACACTGAATGAGGATCACAATAATGGAGGAAAATAAACAATGGCACTTTTAGCATCATTCACATATATGAGAGACACAGAGACAGATATTTCTCGAGGAAACCCATACAGGGTAAAAACCTATTTTTCTTTATATGATAAGTAATAGTTACATTCTTTACATTATCATACATATGAGCACCAACTCATAATGAGGTTACAACCTCAGTTTTGAAAGATGCTACTTGTTGAGAGCACCAACTCTCTGTTTTCTCTAGCACCCACTAGAAGGAAGCACCGACTCCCTGGTTTCTCTAGCACCAACTAGAAGGAAGCACCAACTCCCTGGTATCTCTAGCACCGACTAGAAGTAAGCACCAACTCCCTGTGTTCAAGCACCCACTTGAACCTTTGAGGACACTAGTCCTCCCTAGCACCTCCCAGCCACCCTGAATAATATAAATCTTTGCTACTGAAATTTATTACAGTGATATAATGTTCAACAATGGCTTACCAGACTCATCACTGTTCTGTTGCATTTCGTTTCTCTTTCTGCCTCACTACCTTCCTGCACACATGACTTGTGTTGTCTGTTCTTATGCTATTTATGCTCTGTGCACCATGTCCATTCACTGCACAGTTCCTCTTCTGTTCAATTCAGTTGTTGCACTCTCCTCCTTCTTCACACATGAATCACCTTCAACAACAACAACCATCACAAACTCCAATAGCAACAGCAACCACTTCTCTTCTCTGTGCCATGTATATATAGCTTCTAAGAATCTTGTGCATGCAATATTCGCCATTCCTCTGAATGCTCATACAGCGCCAATCTCCTCCACATCTCAAGTGCTCTGCGTGATCATCATCGCCACTCTTCGACTTCTCTGGAATTTCAACCGCGCGTTCGGCATCTCTGGGTGTTATGATGAGATTCCTTAGCCTCTCTGGCAGTTGAGACTCTTCATCTTCTCTGGCATAGTCGAGCTTATCCTTTCTGTTTTAGATACAGGCTCCAACCCTCATCCAGCTGTCAAATTCCTCCATGAATCGTCTTCATTCCACTGGCAGATTCCTTGTAACTCTTCAGCTCCTCTGGAAATCACACAGAAGTATATTCGCATCCTCTGGTAGAAACCATCAATGGTTTCTAGTAGTTACACTGTGAGGATCAACATTAGCCCTCCGATCATGCTCATTTTCACCTCCATCGTTGGATTAACTCTGATGGGTTCTTGCGTTATTTACCCATTTCGCACTTTCGCAATTAGAGATTCTACGATGAGACATCTTGAGTCTCCATGTCACGAGCTTCGAAAAGGAGCTTGGCTACTCTAGCTCCCTCCTCTACATGACCACAGGCGGTGACCTCAGGTTACACCGACAATTCACCTTTTCGGTATTTCGGCATTCGTATGATCCAGTGTCTCGACACTCCCATACACGATCCCCGAAATTCTGAGGTGGAGCTTATCTACACTAGGTCCTTCCTCCACGTGACCACACACGGTGACCACAGGTTGCATTAAAAGGCGTTGTGAACTCATGATCTTCATCGACCCTGATCGACGGTCCATGATCTCAATGAATCAATGGTCCAGATATTTTCGTGATCTCTCATCTCGTTGTTCCTTAGATGGAGGTTCTCATCACTCCAAGTCGCGATAGGCGAAGCTCCGAGATGGAGCTTTTCTACGCTAGCTCCTTCCTTTATATGACCATGGCCATGACCAAGCACTTGTTTATAACGTGATTTTCGCGATTTCGCATTTCGTGAGTCTGGAGATGAGGCATCTAGACTCTCCAAGTCGCGATCCCCGATACCCTGAAATGGTGTGGGATCAACGGTCCCGATCAACACTTGATCTGACGGTTTAGATCATTTCACAATTTCGACATTCCTATGGTGAATTTTTTTTATGCTTCCAACTCTCAATCCGCGAAACTCCGGAAGGGTGTAAACCTGCTGACGTCACATGTGTCGAACACCTGCCACGTGTCACCCTCATTCATGACTTACATGTTCTTGAAATGTTGAATCAGTCTGACACTTGTCATTACCTGGTTGTGCCACGTGTTCCTAGCTGACGTGGTTTGCTGACGTGAGTCGGATCGACGGTCTAGATCTTATCTTGATCTGACGACTGCGATTAAATCGCAATATCGCATATCATGATTTCGGGATTCCTGTGGTTATTATTCTTTGACGTCTTCAAAACGCAATCCTCGAAACTCCGACATGGAGTTATATCAATGGTCCAGATCTGAGCTTGATTCAACAGCTACGATTGAATCGCAATTTCGCATATCGCGAAATCGACATTCTTGTTGCATTGTTTCTTTGACATCTCCAACACGCGATCCTCGAAACCCGGACATGGACTGGAATCAACGGTTCAGATTCAACCTTGATCTGACGGCTCAGATTAAGTCGCGATTTCGCATATCACGATTACGCCCGCTTCTCCTTGTACCTTAAAGGATGTGTGGGTTCTTCTTGATCCAACGATGGTCGGATCCTGTGCTTGGATCTAATGCCTGAGATTTGTCCTCCTCTTCAACGATCTCTTCTTGTCTACATTCAGATCTGATGGCCCTCATGCTGTCGGTAATTTTGGATGGGATCCAACGATCAAAAATACTTCTCGGGCCTTCGATCATTTTATCAATGTTGTGTTGCCTTCGATCATTCGATCTTCCTGGACTTATATTCTATTTTCCTGTTGATCATCACTGTTGTACTCAAGCCATCATCAGTGTTGTACTTGCCATCAATGACAAGCATATGTTGCTTGTTAAACATTTTCCAACAAGCAGTTGTCCCGAATTACCTCTACCTTGGTGAGTAAATTTTGATGGGCTGCAGAAACTCTGCTCTGAATCTCCATCGCCTGGGACTGGAACATCTCGATATTTATAACTTTCAGAGATTTCCACTCTAGCCTGTAGTTGTTCGATCAAATATTTTTGTTGGCCCGCTTGTATATGACCATTCTAAAACACCAGCTCTTCTTGTTCGAGCTTAGTTTTGAGCAGCTCTATCTCACTTTTATCGGCCAACCTTGCTTCTTCTATCCCTGCGCTCGCCTGGTTCTTGGAAGCCTCCTCTGTTGTGGCTAGTCTGGCTTCTAGGGTTTTGATGAGGCGATTTTTTCGCTTCAACTAGTTTTTCAAAACCCCGACTGAAAATTGATTTGTTGTGGCATATGCCCCTAATGTCCCGGCTATTTCTGTCGCAAACTATTCATTCTTCTTGTCTTTCCCATCAGTCAACACTTTGTACTTCTTGGTTGTTGATCCCCCTTCCTGATAGAATTCTCTCTTTACCACAACCTTTCTCTTCTTATCAAAGAAGAACTCATTTGGAGGGAGCTCTTCCATCCTTATAGGTTTCAATTCTTCATTTAAAATCCACCCTGCATCTATGTTTCCTTGAGTTGACTACAAGGGAGTAATGGATGCGATGGGATCTCCGATTTTCTTAGCTGGTTGTTCCGGAGTAGTAACTGGTGTCTTCTTTTTCGGCGGGTCGGGATTCTTTATCTCTGTTTTCGGACTCCTAGTTTTCTCTTCCCCATCCTGGTGTTTTTCTTGGTTGGGTGTCGCATCTTTGGAGCCTTCGGATTCTTTTTGTTTCACCTCCGTTGTATTCAGATTCTCACCCCGCAATACTGCGGGAAGACAACTACGTTGATGTTCTTGGAATTTCAGAACATCGACCCTCTCTTCAGGTGCCAGGGTTTGTATCCGAGCCAAAATCTTGGCATAAGATCTTGCGACTCGGAAAATGTCATCCGATGGTGAATTTTCGTGTTCGAACCTTTTGAGTCCACAACTAGCCAAATGATTACTTACGACCCTTTGTGGATCGTGCTTCATGAATTCAATAAGAACCAATTTTAGGTTATCTAGGGTTGTTGCCTCATCTTTAGCATGCTCGAAATCTAACAAAGAATATGAATTTAAATGAACAGGAAAAGGTGGCCATACCTTCTTTGAATATCCCTTAAGCTCCTTGCTTATGCCATCGATTACGGTTTGTCTAGCAACCTCACGACAAGCCAGCTTGTCGGGTATGAATAATGGTAATGCATGCGGGGGAACGGAAGCCCCGAAAACCCTAAGATATGAGAATTATGCTTCTACATACCAGTCAGCTATACTGCTCAGATTCGTCACTATACTGTCTGAGATCCTGGGTGGTGGGTGGCCGAAAATAGTGACATGCAGCGGTACCATTACCCAGTTAAAGATTTCATACACGAAATCTGCTGCTTTTTTTCCCACAATTTTGAATGGTAGACGTGGATGGGCTCGGCCTTTGATGGAGTCCAACTCCAGCTCATTAAGGGAAAGGGTGTTAGAAAACACACGGCGTCCATAATGTATGCGGACATAAATAATGAAGCAATCTTTCCACTCTCCTTCTGCACCCGATACTCTGTGACTCGACTGGTCAAGCTATCAGACAACATTTTCGTCCAGTATTAGAGGCACCCATTGAAGAAATAAATGTGTGGTGTCCTCTCTCCCGTATAATCTGCAGGTCATCATAGCTATATATTTGAACTATGGTTCCAAGGAAGCTATTGAAAGTATACCATTATTGTCTGCCCTGAACTTCGCAGGGTGTGAAACCCAATCTCTGATTAAACTGGACATAGTCTTGTCATATTGCACACATTCCTTCCGTTTGAATTTCTCCAAGAATTTGGCATCATATGTAAGGTCTGACACGGTAGGCAACTTGTACATAGCCTGCAGTTGTTCGGGTCTGAAAGTCCCGATGGTGACCTTTTGTTCATTGATGATGGTTTTGGTTGGTATGTCCACATGGTCTAATGCCCACCGGACCATATCATAGTAAGGGAGCAGTCATGGCCTAGCTGCTACTTTATGCATTCCAGATTGGACGACGATCTTATATTTGGTGGTAAGGTCATATTTTTCATTGTCACTGGAATCATCAGAATAATCTACTAATTCGGCCTGTAGAACATCAGAAACAAACGACCAGGTCCGGACAGAGTCGACACTTCGAGGTGAAGTATCAGCGACGTTGTCTGAACCTTGTACTGAAACCTCAACGTTGTCTTTAGACGCTTTTCGCGGGGCCATGGCGGGGGATCCTGCTTTAGATCTTCTGCGATAAAAATATGTATACATACAGAAATTAGTTCGCTGAGAAAAGTTTGCTCTACGTAATATAGAAATGAATTTGCGATAACAAGTAACATCTCTATATATTCAACCATTTAAAACTCATTACTTTCCAAGAACAGAACCGTCAAATCGTGCTTAAATATAAATTTAGCAATAAAAACACGATCCTTACTTGTCAATTCGCCTTGTTTCTAATTAATGCCATAAATTTTGGCAGTTCGAAATGTCAGTTGACGTAAGGAAAAATTAAGACTGCCTCGTAGACTGTGCATGCATCAAATCACGAGAAATGTTGGCTTAGCTCAATTAATCGGGTCTTATCAACGTTAATTAATCTTTTGGTACTCGCCACATCGGAAGTTTTCATTTTAACCTTTTGAACCTCTAAGACCCGAGATTGCGACGATTATTTTTGGTTAAACACGTAATTATGATTAGGCGCTTGATTAATTACGTGATTATTTATATCTCAACTTTGCGACTCGGAGCTTCGAAGGTATAGCTTCCAGGAAGTTCGTATGCCGAGTTGCGAAATCGCGAGATCTCAATAATATGATTTAATTAAAATGGGGGATAAAACCGGATTAAGTGTTTAATTAATTACGTTTCTATCTTTATCGCGACTTCGCGACTCGGGGCTTTGACAGTGTAGCTTTTTAAAAGCCAACACTCCGAGTTGTGAATTCTCGACAGAGCTTAACCACGGCTAAGATTTTTACCTTTATCATTAACGTGGGTTACTAAAACAAGAATCTCATGGTTTCGGCTATCAGGGTTACGACAGTAAGATTTTTGAAATTAGTAACCGCCGAGACGTGAAACCCCGATAATGCTTAACCATCATTTAGAAAAAATTTACTCTCACTACTGACCTGGGTAAAACTTTAAAGTGATCTCGCCATTTCGCTCTTCGGGACTTGTGAACTAAGTGATCTATAACATCCGACATACGAAATCCCGAGGTAACAAAAAGGGGAAAATCATTTGAACAAAAAGTAGAACTCGCCTTGAGAGTATGATAACCGTCGTCGTTCACGTGATGAGACTTAAGAGATTTTGGAACAAAAGAAGGAAAATATGAAAACCATCTTTCGATTTCGATCATTAAGATATGAAAATCAAAACGGGTTAAAAAACAAAGGCGGCTCCAATAGGAGCAATGTTCACTTGCCTCTTCGAGGGGGAAACCTCCAGCAAAGCAACGCTCTATTACAATAATTCGCAAGACAAATATTTATCATGCCTCCTACTCTTATTTATACTAATTATATCTTCTAAAAAACATTCTGGATGAAGATATTTCTAGAAGTGGAAGCTTATATTAGGTCTTATTATATTGACTTGTTCATATTTATTAAATAATCCTTGTTAACTAATGTTTGCCTTTATTACATGGAAAATATATTTTTCTATCTATGTGAGAGGTTAGGGAGGTTAGGTCCCTAATAGAAAATTTCATGAACATGGGCATTTATTGAGGGAATACCCACTCAGTGTGCAACCCAAAGTGGAGAATACGACCGCAGAGAAGAACAAGAACATATTCACTCAAGCACAGGGGAAAAGGAGGCCAGGCCCTAAGAAGTCAGTCAATACTTAGGCCAGAGTACCTTCCACTAGAAACTCTTTTGAAATATTGAAGCACACACTACAGAATCAAGATATGGATGGGATTTGTAATGAACCCCCCAAAGTGCAGAAGAATAAGATGATCCAGATGATCCATCCCATTATTGAGCAAACAGTCCCCTCCCTAGGCCACATTCCAGTGATGGAGGAGTAGGGTACTGAAGATGGCAGTGATATGGAATTAGAGTTAAACAAGAGAGAACTAGCATGGATTGATATGGTAAGTTTGGAGGAGGCCTACCAAAAAAAGGATCGATTATCCCTTTCGCACGAGAAACTCAGAAAGGGCCACAAGGTTTATCTAGATTCCATAGCAGGTGTGACTTTGAGATTGGTTTTGGGATTGGGAATCCAAAAGGACCCCCTTAAAGACACAAGGAAGCAATATAGAGAGGAAAAAAGGTGTGGTAGAAAATCGACCCAACAACTCATTCAGGATGTGGGAAGTTCCATGGTGAACTCAGGTCAGATCCAACTGATCACTGAGATTTTTTTGATAAAAACTAGAAGCAAGAAAATGACCAAGAAAGTAAAATAAATAACAAGAATACAAAGAAGACAGGTGGAAAATGCATCAAGCCAAGTTAATTAATATGTACATCAATAGTACATTAATAATACATCTCAAATTAATGACCCCACAATCGTATCATAACTAACCAATTGTTAAGGTTTAGTTAGGATTTAGGATTATTTCTAACAAACCCCTCTTTAATCTTAAGTTCGTACAAATGTATCATATTTTTCACTAGTCTTTGTTTCTAAGCTAATATGTTTGTACGTACTTAATACTAAACGATGGTTTGTTAAAAATAATCCTAAGTCCTAACTAAACCTTAACAATCGATTAGTTATGATACAGTTGTGGTGTCATTACTTTGAGATGTATTATTAATGTACTATTGATGTACATATTAATTGACTTGGATTGATGCCTTTTCCACCTGTCTTCTTTGTCTTCTTATTAGTTATTTTACTTTCTTGGTTAGATGGTTTGGTATTAGATTGTAAAATATCGATAACCTCATCTTAGAGTTCTATATAATGTGTCATATCTCCTTCATTTGAAAAAACAAATCATGGAATTGGCCAAAAACTGTAAAGAGAGTTGTGCAATGGTTTTAAGGGATAGTTTTATCATGTGTGTCTTGGATTTTCTTTAGTGTACACTTACATTGGACATGAGCTTGGTGTGAAGGGAAGGAACATCTGCTAGATTTTTTTATAAATTTGTTTTTGTCTGGCATGAATGGAAGGGGAAACAATTTTAGTGGAGTTATTTAGTTTTGAAGACAAAGAATACAGGCAGAAAAGACATCAATCCAATTCAATTAATATGTACATCAATAGTACATTAATAATACATCTCAAATTAATGACCCCACAATTGTATCATAACTAACCGATTGTTAAGGTTTAATTAGGACTTAGGATTATTTCTAACAAACCCCCCTGTAATCTTAAGTCCATACAAATGTATCATCTCAACAACAAATACTAGTGCAAAAGATAATAACATATCTAAGTCTTCAATCTATAACTCATGGAATGAAATATCATGAGTGTCAATGAAGATCTTCCTGAAAAACTGACCAAATGTGGATGCTGAAAAACTGAATATGGAAAATTCATTGTGCATCAAATGAGCCGGATATCCTTCGAGTGGTCACTCAAGTGAACCCAAATCAATGAGATAAAATCCTATTGAGAAGTGAATTAGTTGCAATTCTACACATCTTGTATCCTAAAAAACCCTGGAAATCCAATATGCCAAGAGAAAAGATAAAATGAATAGTATGTCCTCTGCAAAGTCAAAATACCATCCGTGAGAAGTTTGAAGACTATGGATCTCATATATCGACACATAAAAAAAATGTCAAAAATCCTGCTGACAGAAAAAAGTTTCGAATAACATCCAAAACCTGTATATGAAAACATTTTAGCCAAAAAAACCTTTCAGTAGTAAACCAGGTAAACTACTGGTACAACTCCAAATCCTGAACCCAAATTTCCATCAAACATGTCGGACAATCCATCAAATGACAAAAAGTGGCAAACTATCCATCAAATATCCAATAACCTGGAAATCAACAATCTCCTAAAAATCCTTACCAATCAAAGTATCTATGTGAGTGACATGTGGTATCAAATCCATCATCCAATCAGGAAGCAAACAACATGTCTTGAAACAATCATCGATCATCTATCATCATGAAATCATAAAATCATCTACAATCCTAAATCCCAAATGAATAATCAATGATCATAAACTGTAATCCTGTAACTTAGACTTTGAAACTTGAAGTCTAACATATCAATATTTTCACCCGTGTCAAATGAAAAGTGTGAATTCTAGATGAGGAGATATACCCCCCCTGAAACTGGAAAACGGTAATCAAATTGTCTTCGAGCGGAGTCTTGAGACTCGATCTTCAACTTAGAAGAATACATCAAGAGGGCTCCATCATGCCCTATATCATATGTCCCTCAATTTTAGAAATATCTTCGATCAAGTATGGATGTACCTATGTATAAACTCACTGATAAGATCGTTCCAATAAATTAGCTTCCAAAATCCAATGCCAAGTCCCTAACCATTCAAAATTTACTTGTTTCCTTTGAATCTTTAGTCACTTCCAGCACCTTTCTAAGACACGGTTTTTCTTCCCACAAAAAACACATGGGTGGAGATCAAAACAGTTTAACTCAAATTGGCCAACTTGGTGATAATGTTGACACAATACACATTCTTTGTTCAAGTGAGAATCATCAGCCAGCAAATCCTCAATACATGTATTATCGTCAATATCCTCAACAATAGTATCATTATAACAATATGTATCAACATCATGTACATGTTCCTTATAAAATTCTTCCTTCCTTTCAGCATTAACCAAAAAACCATTGCTAATAAAAGTTATTGGTTTACAATAATTAGGAATACGAAAAATGATATCATGATCATTTTCATATCCTAAACCATATCTATTTCATTTAAATTGTAATTCTTCCCATGGTCTAACAAATTTATCTATATTTTCAACCTGATCCTCATGTTGAACCTTCAATTTATCCACTTTGTTTTTAGTATCATCAATCAAGGCTACACAGACTTCATCAAAAGAAAAAGACTGCAACTCACAATCAACAAGCGCAAGTTTGTTTTCTTGTTCCTTAAGTTTCTTTTTCTTGTTCCTTGGTGTCATCATTAAATGACGTAAACTATCCAATCAAAATCTTTGTTTGTATTTGAAGTAGATGTACCTTTTGTGCGGTATGCGAAAATAAGTAAGAACAATAGTGAGTATTCCTTTTTGCATAGGAATTGTAGATTTTGGAGTCTTGGTAATCAACGTGTGTAACATATTAAACATTTTTTTGATTCATGTCGTTTTGAAGTTGCCTCAAATATTCCTAATGTAAAAAATATAAGACCTCCTTCTGAACCCCTTATTCAATTTCAGGTGGGTTTTACAAATATATTTGAGGAGAATACCATCAATCACAATCTATTGGAAGAGGAAGAGGCAAGAACACAATAGTAACTTGTTTTTGTTGTAATAAGGTTGGACATTACGCCTCTGAAAGTCGCATTCCTTATGAGAAGTTACCTAAAAATAAATAATCTTCTTCAACACAATATGAAAATACAGATGAAAATGAAAACTATGAGTATGTTTTTACAGCACTCCAATAGACAGTGATGCAGGAACATCGCTCCACCTCAACAACGCGTCAGTTGTTTAGATCATCAAAGTGCATTCGAGGAAGGGAGAGGCGCAGCCCTCCCATTTTTTAAATTTTAAATGTAAATTTAATGAAATTAAATGATGTAAGGATGGAAGAGCCAAGTTGATGCCTTTGTACAGGCAGTAGATGAAGTCACCTTTATTAGGCTGAGTTGGAACAGATCTTGAGCTTTGCCTCGGATCTGAGATGTACGTGGTATTTTATTGTAATCTTTCTTAGTAGATAGGCGTTTTGATTGGTGATTAGACACCACTAGAGTAGTTTGGAAGGAAAGCTCATTGAGCCCCTCTTGTATAAAGAATTGTAATGTATGCCCAGTAGAGGTTGTTGAAGGTTGAAATAGTTGTTGAAGAAGTTGTTGAAGCTTATCAGTATTGTATGAGCCCATGTACATTTCATTTGAATTAATATAACAGAGAAGTGTTGTTCCAAATGTCGGGTGTTGCTATTGATGTGTCTATCTGAATGAATGGTTTGATTTTTGTTTAATTGCAATTCTCTGTTATTTACTTGTTCTTATGTTATGAATGCATTTTCATGGTTGAATGTATGAATCTGTGAGGATTTAGATAAGTTTCAATTGTTTCTCTTCTATGAGTCAGTGCAAGGAGTGCATAGTGTCCGCAAGGTATGCGTTGAAAGATTTTGTTTCGACTCAGAAGCTCAGAAGAGATAACTTGAACTTTTATTTGCAAGAAGTGCATAGTGTCCGTAAGGCGTGCGTTGAGAGTATTTTTCCAAAAATTCAGGAGAGACAACCTGAAGCTTTGTTTGAGAAGAAGTGAAGAAGACCTCACAAGGTGTGTGTAGGTGGAAACATACTTAAGTTCTATTGTTCAGGATGAGCTTGCAAGGTGTGCACAGTTGCTCACAAAGAAGTTGAATCGTGGAGGAAGAAATGTTGCAAGGTGTGCACAGAGTCAAAATCCGACTAAGTGTGGAAGAAATGATCTGAGGATTTATAAGTTTCGTTGAAGAACAAGCTCAGTAGAGATCGTGGCGAGAATTCTTCAATAGTGAGGATCCCTTTAAGATTCCCCAAATTAACGAGCAGGATCTGTTCCAAGGAAGCGGGATCATTTCAGACTGTTATATTTGGGAGAGTTGCATGGAGGTTAGCCTTGGAGTCTTTCGGCACTCCCAGTATTCGAAGGTTTGAAAGTGTTCAAACATCAGGATTTCCAAAGTCTCAAAGCTGTGAAGTGAATCCTAGTCATCAGTATCAGCGAGGATACGTGGCAGCAGGTTGGAGATTTTGTGGGAAAGAGCTTCCGAAGATTTGTGTGGGGCAAAGTGAAAACTTCACGAAGTCGTGAAGGACGAAGTAGATCAGGACAGTTGGATCCAGAATAAAACGTGTCAGAGGTCTGTGTGTTTCGAAAGAAATCAATTTGGAGAAAAGTGGAGTTGGTAAAGCCAAAAATCCTGAAGGCTGAAGTAGCGAAGTGGATTATGACCGTCAATCTTAGGAGGATAGGTGTCATCAGATCGTGGGATCCAGAAGTGTGCATCTGGGAAAAGGTAAGAAGATAAATCCTAGTCGTTGATTGTGTGGACACATGGTGCCATCTCTGTCACTTCAGTGATAGATCACTTCGATGAAAATTCACCTCGGAGGAAACAGAGTGTGAAGGAACGAAAAGTCTCGAAGGTAGAAGTGTCGAAGTCCATTGGAACCGTCTATTGGAAAAGGATGCATGGCACTTGATCCACAACTTCACGCAGAAAGTACTTCAGGGAAAAAGGGCATTGAAGCATTCGAAACTTCCGAACGCTGAAACTCCGAAGTAAATCTTAGTCGTTGACTATAAAAGGGGCGTGGACCGTAGATCTGGTCCAAGAGAGTTCGTCGGTTCAGAGTTCGGGTAAAAATGAGTAATTTGCATTCAAAAGCACCGAACAAAAAAGTTGCAAAGCCTATAACACCCGTTGGTTGTCGGAGGAGAGTTGACCATAGATCTGGTCTAGGAGATTTCCCCGATTCGGAGATCAAGGAAAAAGGAGGCATTCAAAACTACCAAAGCACGAAGTCACAAAGAGGGTTGGCCCGAGGTCATATCTCATGGTCATATTGGAGAATATTCTAGCATGGGAGCTAGCACTCGCATTTTGGTGTTGCCAGAGGCACCAGAAAGCAGCTGTGTTGGTAGTTTGAACCTGCGGGGCGACATCAAGGGGCCTGTGTGTAAATTGTTCCAGGATCTATTAGAGGCCCAAAAATTCGATTTGCCTTAGTGTTTTTAATATCTAAGACCGGGAGGTCAAATAGCCCCTAGGAGAGAAGGGGGGTCTACATCAAGTAGTATCAGAGCTAAATTTTTGTCTGCAGATCGTAGGCAAAGGAGCAAGGGAGAGAAAGGAGGAAAATTTGAAGGTGCTCTCTATTATCACTCCAAAAGTCACCCTAGACTGTAATCAGGTGAGCTTGGTAACATCAAAAATTTTGTAAATGTAAATGAGTTTTTTAAAAGGTCAAATGGACAAGACTCAAAATAATAATGTTCCAACTCAGAAAATAGGGCTAGCATGCACCAGCAATCAAGGTCTTGGCTAAATTCAATCAGTAATTGAGAGTGAGTATGAATAGAGGGAAGACTTCAATGAGAGGAATGTAGGGGTTTCTGAAAACATCATTTCTACAAAAATCCTAAGGAAGAAAGATTCTTAACACAAGATCTTCTTGAGTTCAGAAACTAAGGAAGCTAAATAAACATCATGATCATATAACGATCAAACCTCCATCATAATATCACCACAACCATTCATGTGAATCATTCAAAGCATGAACATTTAGCATCAGAAGCAAATAAGTTGAAAGAGAAGATGATTTATACTAACCAAAATGTCTTAAATCCAGTACATAGCCAGTTCATAGTAACTTCATAAAAATATTACAGTATAAGGGAGCCTTGCTCAACCATCTGAACCCCACTCTACTCTTCTACCATGAAATATATAGCACCATAGGTCCTTTCTAGCTCACCAATTCGAACTCCAACCCCTTTCCCAAAATAGAAACAGTTACAAACAAAGAATGACACGTTTTAACTGATTTCCTGCTTTTCAAGAGGTGAAATTCTGAAAACTAGGCTTCAAAATGCCACTTGTAATTCTCAAAATACAACAGTTGTGTAAAATTTGAGAACGGTTTTTGTAGATAAGCTTTGTTTTTTTACTTTGACAGATTAATTTGAAGGTAGCCTATCTTATCATTTTTTGTGTTAAGAATTCATTTGCAGAAGGAAGTAATGTTTAGCTATGTTTTTTATTTTTTTTACTCTTAAGCTTTGTTCTTCTTCAACAGCAAGTGTGAGAGGGTTGCTTAGGAGGATCCTTTGAGATCTTCTACCTTGTGTGTTTCTAAATCTCTTCTGAAAAGGATCTTCAGATTATGATTCTTCTTCTATTGTATCAATTGTATTCTTGAAAAGGATTTTCACGTCTTTTTGTTTGCAGTTCTATGTTTTCTCATAAAAGTCTTCCACCTGAAAGCCTTGAAAGGATAAACATTGCTTTTGGATGATATGTTTTGTTGCATATGGAAGATGATTTGCAGGGATAAATTCATACGATTTTTCAAGTCAAGTAGATAGCTTCAGCCCTACCTCTCTCATAATTTCAAAATCAACTTTATTTTCGTATTTCTTGATGTGTAAGGATTACCCCTATGCAATCATGGGGTGACTCCTTGCACCAACATAATTGGCGCCATTGTCAGGGATGAATTTGAGCTGATTGAAAAGATCCCTGGGAAGAACGACACTGCACAGATCCAACTTTAGATAGTGACTAAAGTTGGACACCTTCAAGACTGCACTTTCACCATGGCGACTCCATTGTTCAGAATCTGTTGGTGACTCCACTGGGGATGAGACAAATTAAATGGCAATGAAGGCTATTCTGGCCAGGAGGTTTTCCCCACTCAATTTCCCAACCATAGATGGTTATCCACATCATGTGCCTCAAATTGATGAATGGAAAGATTTGTTGTCCAAATTTTATGAAGGTGAGGATGACAACCCTTTTGAGCATGTTCATGAATGTAATGCTTTGATCCAGCAGCTTGACATCCATCATGAAGATATATTGATGAAAATGTTCATGTATTCATTGGAAGGCGATGCAAGGAAATGGTATAGAACACTCCCTGCTTATAGTATTTTCTCTTTGAAGGACTTTCATGATGTTTTTTATTCTCATTGCAAGATAATTTATCCAACTGAAAGACTTTTTGAGAATTGTTGTGAGGGGTATGCATCATATATTCAGGATTCAACAAGTGATTCCTCTAGCAGTGATGATGAAGGGAATGATTGTAGAGAGTGGGACTTAGATGATGAGTTTCATAATGATTTTCCTAAATTTGAAGAACAAATGCATCATTCATGTCAAAATCTAGGTCCCCAAGAGAAATATCAATATGGACAATCCATCATTTCCCTTTCTCCTCCTTTTCTCGATTCTTAAAATCAAGAAGTCATCTTAGGTTCAGATTTATTTCATCATGAGAATAGTGTTGTAGCTTGTCATGAACGAATTCATGTTAGGATATTTAGACACTTAGGAGTTAGTTAAGATCTACTTGGTCTAATATGTCGTTAGGTAAAAGTGTGTTTCTTTAGTATGCATTAGTATGCATTTGTAGTTAGGAAATCCAACGGTCACGATATGTTCCCGACATAGAGTGATCCGACGGTTCATACTCTCCTCGATCTTAATGGCCATTGATCTGTGGCTTAACACCCAATTGGTCCATGATCTCTATTTAAAGAGCATGGAGGGTCATTTTTCGATGATCGATTGTGAGAAACTCTCTTGTAAAATCTCTCTATAATCTTTTTCTTTGCATTAATAAACTGCTCCAAGTGGCCGCGTTGGCTGGGGTCGTGGATGTTTCCCCGTAGGGGTTTTACCACATGAAAACATCGGTGTGTTGATATTTGATCTAGTTATGTGAGTGGTTACTGAAGGTGTTCATCCTCTGTTGGAATACCTATGTTGTCGAACATGGTATCAAAGCCTGTTTGAAGACCCGCTCATGTTGTAGATCGAGATCGTGAAGCTGAGTTGCCTCATCTCCATTTTCTGGAATTTATGTACATTTTTGGGCTGAGAGGACTGTTCCATTGCGTCCGGAGAACTCATTTCATTCAGAAACACTTTTCGTTTCACTCGAAAAAGTTTCCGTTTGCCCAAGATACGGCCATTACAGTCAGATCCGGAGGTATAAAGTCTAAATACGCATTTTTTAAAATTTTTGCAATTTTATTTTGGTTTGTATTTTTTATTTCCGGGCTGCTACTCTTTTAGATCTGTGTATTCTCTTTTCCCCATGCCTTGTGCGATCTTGGAAAATCAGAAACAGATAGGAAAAGGTGCATCTTCCGGGTAAGCTAACCGAGATCTAACCCTTGTTGTCATCGAGAAGCGAAATTTTTTTCTTGTGTGAAAAGAGTTTTTTTGGAACAACAACAACAACAACAATCCTCCTTATGAACATTAAAATATGTTTTGCTAGACCATTTGGTTAAAACTTGCCTTATTAAGTAAGAGGTCTTGAGTTCAAGTCTCTCTTTTGTTACCTTTTTTGAAAAAGTTCATGCTAAAAATTGTAAAGTGCATTTCACTTC